>CAUYQG010119697.1:0-41871 GCA_963574415.1 Tarsius wallacei | reverse complement strand
AGTCTAGCCTCACTCCATCATAACAAAACGTGTAGTTGGGCCTATGTTCCCTGCTTCGGGTGAGAGACCCTTTAGCTTGAAGCTCACTGGCCACGGCTAGCTGTGTCACCATGGAGGATTATTTAAAGTCTCCAAGCTTTGACTTCTCACAGTAAAGTCCATATGTAACAGTTGGGCCTTCACCGGCCTCAGAGGATTCTTGTTTGACTGAGTGAGGCTAGATTGCAGGGGGGACGGGGCACGTGATCTCTGGTGTGCTGTCCAATATGGTCGCTTTCTCCATGGGCACCTGCCAGGCCAGTGGTGTTCTCAAGTGGAAGTGACCATGGAGGCATAGGAGTAATCCCTATAGACGGCAAAGTGAGGTAGAAGCTAACCCGGGCTCCAGCCCTTGTCTGAGTGAGGCCAGGTGGGGCTAGGGTAGACACTTGCCCACCCTCTGGGCACAGACCTCACTTTCCATGACTCTGCCAAGGACTTCAGTAATCTTAAAGTTTCACAAATACCCCACTATTTACATGGCAGAGTCACATTTCTGATTTCTGGTGGAGCCTTGGGGATATGAGGCCTAACTTCTAATTAATTCGCTATCACTTTGAGAAAGAAGTTCCAATTATAAGAGGAGTGTGCTTTGACCTCGGGACGACATCCCTTTACATCTTTAAAGTAATACACACCCAAACGCTCAGCAAATGGCTGGCAGATATAGACAGAAACTAAAGGGGTGAGCCTTCATTCTGGAGGACAGGTAAACACGACTTGGGTCCAATTTGCAGCCAACCATGAAGATGCAGTTCCTTATAAAAAGGGAAGAAACATGTGGCCCCACATGAGGATTTAAATGAAATCAATTTCCCTGAACCATCATCATGTACGTCCTCATACACCGGTGTTTGCTTGTATGAAGTACAGTTGGGTTAAAAAGTAAAAGCACCACATGACATGTGGGAAAATGGCCAAATGATCAACAACTCTCAGCTGCTTGTAATTTGCAGGGACTAACCCACATGTCCGCGAATCACGCTTACCTCCTTGGAGACTAAGATCTGGCGCAGCTCTTTTCTGAGATCAATAAAACGATCGTGGAAGATGGCCATGCACCACGGCTCCGTGAAGTAGCTAGTGAGGAGAGAAGACATTCGGTGAGCCGGCGACGCGCTCATTACCACTAATCAAGTATTTACCTGCTTTTTTTTGCCTTTATAAATTACAGTCCTGGCCCCATTGCAATCGTTTGCTCATAAAATGCCTTGTGGAACAGCCTGGCCAATCAATGTTTTAAATGGATGTTCCTGCGGTAAGGCCAGGTTCCATAATTACATTTAAAGTGGTTTAATTCAGAGCTGGGGCAAGACCCAGCGAAGAATCCTGATTTTATCAGAATTTAAAAGCCTGAAGACTTGTAAAGAACGGTGTCTCCATTATCTGGCCTCGTTTGAGAAAAACAGATTGCAAGATTAACTGAACTGCTGCATAAACAAATTAAATTTGGGTAGACAATAACACAAATGTTGTTCATCATTAAGGTTTCTGGATTAATAAAGACCAGAAAAACAGGCTGCCTTGGTGTCGCAACATGGTCTTCACGCAGTTGTGCTGATGCTTAATTGAGTCTCTTGCAGGAAAGGTGGCGATTATATTGGCTAACTTTCCCCTGAAAACTGAACACATGCTTTCTTACATGGAAAACTATAAGGCTGTCTTGTATTTACAGATGATCGCTGAAAATGTGAGTGTTCTTGGAACAACCAAGAACACGTATTGGTATTTTCACTCTTTATTTAATGCTAAGTGTCTTGGAACAGGAAACTTGACTTCCACGGGGTCTGAGCCATGTTGCTTAGGTGGGCTTTGCTTTCCTCTGGATGTCAGTTTGCTGTTCCTGCTATAGCTAGTAGGTGTCATGTGTGTGCACAGGGAAAGAAAAAAATTATGCCCCCATGCAGATGAGCACCTTCTGTTTTCTGAGACTTAAAGTTAGTTCTTAGGGACGGAGGTAAAGAGTTCCAGGAACCACTGAAGCATTGGAGGACAAATACAATGACAAGAGTCAGTGTGGCACTCAGCTATATTGGTCACTGCCTATTCCCTATCCGCTTGGCCAGAATACGACAGAAACTCCTGTTAATTGGCTATCTTGTTGTTCAGGTCATATATTCATCCAACAATCAACACGCTGCCCTTCCTCAATGGCTGACATCTGCCGTGTGTGTTTCCTAGCACCGTCAGAAGTTCCCACCCTTCTGGTTTTGGGGGTCTCCAGCCACATCATCCAGGTGGTCTGGTCTCCTGACCTCCTGTTCTCAGCTTCCCTCACCTCCAGCATGGCCCTGTCCCAACAACCCAGGCGCTGCCTGGTAGTCTTCCGTGCCCAGTGCCTGCCCATGGCTGGCTTTGTCATCCACTCCAGAGAGGGAGTTCTGCAGAAACCCCACTGCCATGAGGGACACACCACTGCCTGTCCCGTGTGCTGGTCACCATCCAAACCCTGCATTCCCGCAGCCTGTCACTCAGAGCAATCTCACTGCCCTAAACGTCCTCTGTGCTCCACCTGTCCACCCTTCTTCATCCCTCCCTCTGAATCCCTGGCGAATAAACTTTTGAAGAAATTGAATCATATTAGAGAAAGTGGGAACTATGTAACCATTTTTATAAGTATTTTAAAAATCCTATAGTGTTCAGTGTTTATTTCAGAAATAGAGTTGTGTCCTCCCAAGAACAAAACACTGTATACCAAACCTGCCAGCAGCTCCCAGAGCACATGGATGTGTGGCTTGGGCCATGGATTCTGCGTCCCCACAGAGGTTGGCCCAGGTGGGGACTCAGGAACCTGGCTCCCGGAAAATGCCTGCATACTGAGGGCAGGGCTCAGACTCAAGCTGTTGTTCCCTCTTCTCCAAGGAGAGCTACTGCTGTCCAGTTGAGGGTGGGTGAGGGGGTCCAAGGTGGCCCAGATCCCTGGGGCCTTCTACAGTCATCTCATAGCAGTAATGTGGCAGCTTTCATCTGAGCTTTTAAAAGCTCAGATGTAACCAATCTCACTTTGCAATTGATTATAACACTGAGTCGAAGGAAGATTATTTTCTTTTGATAAGAATGTTAGTCCATCACAGCAACTTGGATGGATTTAGAGTTTATATTCCTGTGCTCTATCACAGAAACAAAGAACTGAGTCCCACATGTTCTTACTCATAAACAAACCCCGAACATTTACCATAATACTATAAGAAAGAATGACAGGATACTGTTGGGGGTGGGGGAGAACACATAACATCAATAAGGGTACCTGATCTCAAACCAGGCAAAGTGGGGACCAAAGGGAGGCCCAAACTTTACCTGTACAATGTCCACTTGTATACCTAATCCTGAATTGTACCCCACATCTTTAAAATAATAAAAAAAGAATGTTAGTCCAGCAATCCCACTTCTGGGAATATACCCACAGGAACATAAGTCACTCTACCAAGAAGTCACCTGCACATGTGTGTTCACTGTAGCACTATGCACAACAGCAAAAACATGGGACCAACCCAGATGCCTGTCAGTGGTAGACTGGGCAAAGAAAATGTGGTACATATACGTGATGGAATATTACACAGCCATAAGGAAGGACAAAATCATGCATGACTTTGCAGCAACATGGATACAACTGGAGACCATCATTCTAAGTGAACAATCACAGAAACAAAGAACTCATAAGTGGGCCCTAAACATTGGGTGCACGTGAGCACAAAGGTGGAAACTACACTGGGTACTACTAGCAGGGGGAAGGAGGGGGAATAGAGGGCATACAACCAACCGTTGGGTACCATGTTCACTACCAGGGGGAGAGAGGGCTCGCTAGAAGCCCAACCTCAGCTACATGCAATTGCTTATGTAGCAAGTCCTCACATGGACCCTGCAAGTTCTGCTTTAAGAAGAGTTTGAGGTCTCCCCTCACCTCCAAAGTGGATGGCCTCTGACTTTACTCTGCTCTTTCCCCCTGGGAAGGAGAGGCACATCCAGATACCTGCAAAGTCAGGCAGGTTTCTTTCCGCACCATCGGCCACCCGGGGCTGGGGCACCAGCAGCATCAATGATGAGCTTGGGGACATTCACATTTCCACGGATATTGTGAACTTAAAAAACAATAAACATGAACTCTTTTCCAATTCATATTCAAAAGGGGAAGTCTAATAGGAGCCACTAAGTGACCCACATGACTGACTTGTTGTCTAGAAATCTCTGGGAGAGAGGGTCAGGTGAGAACACGGTGACAGTGGGTTTTTAAGTAGCTGTGTGTATTTGGGTGTTAACACCACAAACACCATTTCTACATGGCTGCGAGAAAAGTTACACAAAGTCCCCAGCCCTAAGCAGAAGACATGACTGTCTGTTCATTCTGTCAATGGCCAGCCTGGTTTATTTGGAAGGACTTAAATTCTCTACCACCTTCGCAATTAATACACTTTTCTAAGAAGCCCCAGGAAATGTCGACTGCTGGAAGTGAATTATCCATTTCTGGTCGATATGGTCCAATCATTAGGCAATGGATCAGACCTCTTCCGAGCCCATCCTCACCTGGACATCAGGCTGTTTTATTGACAGACTCGTATAAACTGGGTAGGGATCTGGAAATGGGCTCAGCCACTGGCCACACTGAAGGCTAAGTCAAGAGAGTGACACACAGAAGCAGCTGTGGGAAAGGAAATAACATGTCTACAGGACAGAGATGAGGGTCAAGGGTGTCCCTAAAGGCCTGGCTCTTTACTCCTAGGCCAAAGCCGTTCTGGCAGATAGGCAGGAAGGAGCACTGGAAGCCAGGCTACGAGTCACAGCATGTCACAGCACCCTTGTGTCACAGCACCTATATGTCCCAACACCCACGTGTCTCAGCACCCATGTGTCCAAGCACCTGTCACGGCACCCACAAGTCCTGGCACATGTGTGTCACAGCACCCATATGTCACAGCTCCCATGTCACAGCACCCAGTGTCCCAGGACCCGTGTGTCACCACACCCACATGACTCCACTGGGAGCTGCTCTCCTGTGCAGTAGGCTGCAAAAAAAAAAAAGGTAGCAAGGGTAGAAGAAATGTATTTCTTTTTCTCAAGCTTTTTAAAATGAAAAGCATTCTACTTTTCTCTTGGTGTGATAACAGCTAGTTTTTGCTGTTGACGCTGTTGGGAGGATCCTCAGTTGCCACTACCCCCTTCACGGGGGTCTGCTCGAGCTGGAAACCCAAGGGTCACCTTTTCCCCAGGTGGGCATGGTGGCGTGGTGGCCCATGGTCTCCTTGGACAATAATGACGTCACTTGTGCATGTCTTTCCTATACAAACAGCACCCAGGGTCCACAGCGGAGGGCAGACCATCTACCTGAGATGCCTTAGTGGGGCCTGCTTGGTAATGGGTTCCCTGCCTCACGATCCCAGGGAAAGTGTGGGGCCAGTCTCTCCTCCTGGCACCCCACCACTTGTCTGTGCCCTGTTTACATTCAACCCACAGGCTCAGGAAGTAACAAACGTCACCACAGCAGATGGATGTCTGAGGCCAGGGATGACCTACAGATGAGTCTACTTTGGCCTGAGCAACTTCAGAATTTGGATATCAGGTCTCTAAAAATTCCGATTAGGCATTGTTAGGTGGCTGCAGTCAGCCTGTTGCCAGGATGCCCTCTGGGGTTTGTTATAGTTACACCATCAACCTGGCAGCATTGCCCATCTACACGGGCCACAGCAGGTGTTTGTATGCCAAGCCTGGCTGAGAGGGTTGGGTGAGATGGAGGCAGGATTGTAAACACGTCTCCTGAAGCCACTGTCCCATGTCCTCTTCCCATCTGGTATGTGTGCTAAGAACACCAGAGCTATGTCCTGTCTTCCTTTCTTCTTCTTCCCATCTATCCATTTATCCAACTGTCTACCCATCTACCCATCCATCCATTCACTCATCCACCCATCCACCCATCCATGCATGCATGCATCCATCCACTTACTCATCTATCCACCCAACTTCTTATCCATTCATCCATCCATCCATCCATCCATCCATCCATTCATCCATCCATCCATTCATCCACCCACCCATCCACTCATCCACCCACCCATCCACTCATCCACCCACCCATCCACTCACCCACCAGCCCATCCATCCATCCATCCATCTATCCACCCACCCATCTATCTACCCGTCCACTCATCTATCCATCCATCCACCCACCCATCCATCCATCTACCCAGCCATGCACACATGCATCCATCCATCCATCCATCCATCCATCCATCCATCCATTCAAACTAGTCAATGAGGTCTTTCTAAACCCTGTTTCTTTATGTCCAGTGGCCACTTTTCTCTGGTTCTCTGCTCTCTGATGCCTTACTCCACTCCTCAACAAGCACTCATTCCTTCTTTGACCTTCCCTGAAGACTTTCCTCCCTCTCTTCTCTGTCCTAGGTATCTTTCTGATGTTTATTTTCTGACATCAGTGGCTGCAATATGGCAAGGAAAGGGAAGACCTAGGGTAGTCATTCTTTGGTATTAATCAGTTATGGCCATGATATCTGTGTCCAACACTGTGCGGGGCACTGAGGGTACCATGATGAAGGGGGGCGGGTCCCTGCCCGCAAAAGTACACATATGGAGGTGAGGTGGGAGTGTTGAGGCAACTTACAACAGTGCAGCATAGAGGGGGCTGCAGAGAGCACACCCACTCTGGGAATGCTGGGGGCTAGAGTGTGGCTCAGCCAGGAATGACACTGTGGCTGTCTTGACCTCAGATCTGTGTCCTATCTGTAGCTACACCTCTAGGTCTGCCTCTCTTGGGCTAGTGTTTGCCAAACTTGTCACTTGGGAACCCATCTTTTTTGTTTGTGACTACATTACTGATTACTTCCAAACTTTTATTTAAAAACATTTGTCTTTAGAGATGGGGTCTTGCTCTGTCACCCAGGCTGGGGTGCAGTGGTGTGATCACAGCTCACTGCAGCCAAGAACTCCTGGGCTCAAGCAATCCTCCCACCTCAGCCTCCTGAGTAGCTGGGACCAGAGACGTATGCCACCATGCCCGGCTAATTTTTTAATTTTCTATATTTTTAGAGACAGGGTTTTGCCATGTTGTGCAGGCTGGTCTCAAACTCCTGACCTCAAGCCATCTTCTTATCTCAGCCTCCCAAAGTACTGAGATCACAGGCGTGAGCCACTGAGCCTGGCCCAACATTTTCTTTACATCAATTTGCCTTTAAAAAAAACAAAAACAAAAAGCAGAAATAATTAATTTTGTCTTGTCCTAAGCAGTAATCTATGGAATTTCAGGTTTGATGGCTTGTTATATATTTTTTCTATTCTTATTTAAGTTGACCCATCACTAGTGAGACGTGTGGCTGTGCTGCCTACATTCTTTTGCACATCATCCAGCGGGTGCTTACTCCACTCAGGGTCATGCCATTTTCTGTTATTTCTTTATGCTGGAGATGCTGCTACATTCAACTGGGAACACAAACCCACAGACACTGTTGTAAATAATTTCTGTGCATTATCTCACTTCATCCTAATTCCAGTCCTCTAAAGTGAGACTTGCTGGCCCATTTCACAGATGAAAAAATAGATTCAGAGAGGTTAAGTGACTTGCCCAAGGTCACACAGCTAATGAGTGGCTGAACTGGGTCTCACCCATAATTCTGCATGACTCTCGCTCTGAACAACTGCGCAACAAAATCTCACCTCCTTATACCTATTCCTGAGTCTTTCTAGCAACTCTCTTAATCACTCCAATGTCCTTGGTATCCCCTCCATTGGCTAGGATTAGGTTTGATTGCAATTGCAGAAAATTTCAGAGTAACTGTGGCTTTGTATGTAACGAAAGTGTGGTGGGGGTGGGGGGGTGGGGTCAAGGGCTGGCATGGTGGTTCCATGGACATCAGAATCCAGTACCATGTGCAGAGGCCTTGGCCTCATGATACAAAATGGCTGCTGAATTTCAGTCATTATATACATGCTCTGGATTGAAGAAAGGGGAAGAAGACAGCCCTTCTCCTTTCCTCTAAGAGAAGTTTCTAGAAGTTTCACAAAGTTATATTTTCCTGACCAACAGTTTGTAACATGGCTTCCTTGGTCACAGGAGAGGCTAGAAATCACTGTCATTTATGTTTGGTGTGACGTAGTGCCCTATAAGTCAGAATTCTGTTTCTAAAAGAGAGAACGAATTCTGTGTCTGCTGTAATACCCAACAGACGAGATAGCATCTGCTTTTAACAAAAATCTTTCCTTAAAATTAAATTTATAAAATTGGGAGAATGTTTTTAGTTGATGCCTCGTGAGCTAGATAGAACAAGTCTCTCACTCTAGATTCCAAATGCCCCAAATTAAATATTCTAAGGAAAAAAAAAAAAACCACAAAACATTTTCCATATGTGATGGCCACTTCCAAGCCAGTGAGAAAGTCCCAGTGTCCTGGGAGTCCACATGTCCCCATCCAGCCCTACTTGGTTTAAATGCAGAGAGTGTGTATGTGGGGGGGGTACTAGATTCACACTTTCATCCATTCAGACCATTAGGATGGATAAGGTCACCTTATTGTGCTCATGAAAGAACGTGGATTTGTGCATTTCAATACAATATTCAAAAACAAGAGCAAGAACGATTAAGTATTTCTAGTGAACCCCAGGTCAGCTTGGAAGTGAGATTCCACGTTTCTGGGGGCAATGGCGTTTACTCCGGAATGCCATAATTACATAAACAGACAGAGCCCTGACACTCTGTGGGAAAACACCCTAAAACTGAAATGGAAGTGAGATTGTAAATGTTTTCTTGAGTTCAACCTGAGTTTGCCAGAACCTGTATCTAGTCCGTTTTTTATTGCTTTGAGGCAGATCTAGACAAGTAAGATTGATGATTTCGAAAGCAAACCCAACTAGTGATTGATAACCAGTTGTAACTGTCACCTGCTAAGATCTACATAAACAGAAAAACAAGTATCCTCAGAATATAATTTGGCTATGGTTTCATTGTACAGTCTAGAATGGTCCTCCGATGTTTACTGCTCTACGGGAAAACGGATTATGATATACTAGCACTGAAACCAAAATTCTAAGCTTTGGCAGAAATCAGCTATCTTCTGAATGGTTTGTAAAAATCCCCTCCCTTGTGCTACTGAGGGGGCGTTGGGCCAATGACCCTGCTATTCCTGGGAACCCTGAAGCTAACCTGGCTAAAGCCGGATGTCTCTCGCGCTCTGGGCCCCAGCCTGGCTGCTTTGGGAACCACTGCTTTGCCCATCCTTCTGCAGGAAGCCACTGTAGCCGGCATGGTTGATGTGTCTGTGAGCCGAACACACCATGATGTTGCCGGGGAAATCCTGACCTGCCTGCAGGCTCTACTGTCCCCCTGTGGAGGGGGAACAGGTCATGCTCTCTCACAAGCATAAGTTTTTCCTTAGGATCCTTGGTGTCTGGAAGGGTGTGGAATCCCAACCTTCTGTGCTTGGATCACAGCGTGCCTGTTGTGGACGGGATCATAAACTCCCTGCCACCCTTGCAACCAAAGTTTTCGTTTTAAGAGATAATACCTTTGGAGAATTATCCAAAAGATCTGTCTGTCGTCCATTTGATTTTGTGAACCCTGGATGCCCAGCCCAGGAAGAATTCACCTTAGAAGACGGAATATGCTAATTCACGAACCCTGCGAGTCCAGCCACTGATACCATTTCTGCAGCCTTGCTTTAATCTCTAAGGAGCCCAAAGCCACATGCGTGAGCCGACTCAATCTAATTCTCACCAGGTGAGTTTCCTAAACACAGATAGGTGCCTGATTCAAGTCTCTTGACCCCAACTCAGCTTCATGCTGCTGTCCTAGCCTCAGTTTACCACTTACTGATGGCTTTTTATCCCAGCTCTGCCACTTGTCAGCTTGTGAAATCTTGAGCTAACTAGCTTTCACCTCTCCCAGGCTCAGTCTTCTTAGCTATAAAATGGAGACGATGATGGTCCTTACTTCAAAGAGTTACTGTCAGAGTCCAAGGAGATACTCCAGGTACAAGATTCTGCTTCATGCCTGGATAGGAGTGAGGCTTCAAAGAAACTATTATTATTGTTGTTGTTCTTAATTATCCTGTTGCCTATACATGTATAAACTGCCTTCAATCCTTTCTGGTGTGAATTAGAGACTAAGTAAATTATTTAAATAAACACTTTCTATTGCTTAATTGAAAGGAAGTCTTTCTTTGGCATAACTGCAATTTATCTCCCCAGGGAATGCTTTGCCTCCATTCCAGGGAGTCTGCAAAAATTAATTTACCTGCAATTTTATAGATCAATAAAGGCAAGAGGGGCATTAGAACAAGCCTTCATGAAGTTTTGTCCTGTACTAAGTTAAGCAGAAATAGAAAAAAAAAATTACATGGAAATTGTTGAACTGAGGCCTTGCTTTTTTTTTTTTTTGGTCTGAGCAGATGAAAGTTACATACAAACTGTCAAAGTGGAGTTCTTTCTTGGCTTTTTTGCCTGCTTACTTTTTGGGGTGAGCCAGTTAAATCAAAATGGTCAAATGAGTTATTCACAGAACATAGGAAGGTGGCAGTCAGGAAAAATGGCCCAGGGTTGAGGCCCAGGCATCCAGTGTCCAGGAGGGCTGGATTCCCTTCTGACCTGTCTTTCAGCCTGACTTGCCAGAGCCAACCAGTTTTCGTGTGGAAATAGCATAATATTTATAGACTGGAGAATTTGGTTTCTCCTTGAGTTTATCGTGAATCGCACATCTTGGTGTGGTGGGGAGCTGGCTTTGGCGATCTCCACACCCCCCACCCGCCGCCACATTTGCAGTCAGGAGACGACTGAGACGCAGCTCCAAGCATTTTCCCCTATTCCATCTGCAGTATTCTTTGCACATCGCTGGCTTGTTAGGGGCTGCTTTAATTGAATCTGTACAATAAATCCAGTGCCCTGGAAGTTGTCCAGCTATTTACATTGATTTGTTATATAAGTCCAGGACTAACAGCATGAGGCGAGGGTGGTGTTTAATTCTGCAGAAAGGGCAGCTCTCCGTCTCCAGCTCCCTCGGGCTCCTCTGCTCTCAGTCTGCTCCTCTCTCCATAGAAAGCACAACCATTTCCTCTAATTAGGCTGCGCAGAGCCCAGGCTAACATTAGGCCACGCGGCCACTCAGCCTCGCTCACAGCCATGCCTATTTCCTCTCTATTTTCTGTAGGAAAAAAAGTGTGTATATGCACATATAAGCCCCAAGAGGCTGAGGAAGACAAAGAGCCAGGTGGAGTGACCTTTTGTGAGCCTGGGGCTGCCAAGACCTGGCAAACCCCACACAGCAAGATGTTTTGCTACTTATTATTCCTTTGGTTAAATTAGTTGCTCTTCACACCTAAGAAAAAAGTGCTTAACAGAAAAATCATTTGCCAGGACAAAACAGACATACTCTGTTGAATATGTCTTTAAAATAATTTTTAAAATAATAATATAATGAATATGTTTTTAAAATAATTCCCTTTCACAGTGGGCTTTTCTAATTAATGTGTTCCTTTTACTGAAGTTTTTACAGGGATAGTGAGAAACCATAAGCTGTTCCTCCCTGTCTTATGACTTCTGGTTTGTAGTTTCCAAAAGTGAAGCATGAAGATGTCACTAACATATTCCTGGCTCTTACTTCTCAAAAACACAATAATGGAATAGTATAAGAATCTGTAAGTTCGCACTGATGTGAATAAGTGAAGCAAACAAATGATAGAGGAAGGACAACTCTTCCTCACAGTAGAATGCAAGACATAAATGTAGAGTGAGTGATGGAATTAGGAAAATCGCCACTTGGCAAACAACACAGTCGTAATTGTTTCAGGCAAGAAGAGTCCATGGCTGCTAAAATCAGTGGGGAAAAGTGATGAGAAGTAGAGTATTTATATAGTCCCAAAGTATCACTAATTGTTTGTGAAAGTAAACATAGTGGATTTCCAGGGGAGAAGCCTGCAGCCTCCGCCCTAACCAAGTGCTCACAGTTCACAGCACCAGTGAAGGTCAACCCAGCATCATGGGCCTCCTGACACCCCGCCCTGAGGACACAACATCACATCTGTGGTTCCTACCAAAATTCATAACCCAGAACAAGTAATGAGGGAACAGTGGACAAGCTCAAATTCATAGATGTTCTGTAAAAGGACTGGCCTGTATCTTTCCAAAGTGATGGCCATAAAAGGACCAGAATGGAGAAGGCCAAAGAGACACAACAACTACTTGCAATGTGGGTTTCTCGATTATATCCTGGACCAGGAGGAGGACATCCATGGCACAATTCACAAATTGGCAAAATTTCAATAACTGAAGATTCAAAATTTGCAAGGTATTAATGTTATTTTTAAAATGTGATCATTTTATTATGATGGTTGTGCAAGAATGTCATTTCATTTTTCTCAGGAAATAAGAAGGTATTTAGAGGCAAAGGAGTATCATGTCTGCAACTCACTCTCAAACCTCAGGAAAAAAATCCTTCCCATCAATTGATATAATTATTGGGTTTGCTTGAACGAATTTTAATAGAGTGGGTGGTTGGTCGGTAGAGAGGGAAGGAAGGAGGGAGGGAGGGAAGGAATGAATAATAAAGTAAGGGCAATAAAATGTTTGCGTTTAGGGGATCTGGGTGAAGAGTGTTTAACTATTCTTTGTTCTCTTTTTGTAACCTGCTTGGAAATATGAAATTATTTTCAAATACAAAGTTAAAGAAATTGCTATGTGTTTAGTCTGCTGTATTACTCTTAGTAAGGAAGCGACCATGGAGCTAAGTTTTCCAACCTGTGCCCACAGCCTTTATGCAAAGGGGTACACACATGAGATGAGTGTGGACACGGCTGGGCCTGCCAGTCAGCTGAGGGAGGGACAGACACTCCTTATTCTTGGAGAGAGGACATTCTCTTCAGTTCATCGTGAAGTGTCAGAGCCCTTGTTTTAGAACTAGAGGGCATAAGGGATACAGATCTCAGAGACCTTCTTGTTCTACAGGTCGGAAAACTGAGCCCAAAGTGGCCACTGCCAAGACCCATGTGGCCGAGGCCGAGAGCCATGACCCTCCTGTGACCACTGAGCGCCTGCAGTGTGGCTAGTCTGAAGTGAGGTGTGCCAGAAGCACAGGACATGCACTGGCATTTGAAGACAATGCAAGGAAAAAATAAGTAAAATAGCTTATTAATATCTTTTGTATTGATTGAGTGTTGAAGTAATATTAGTTTTGGATATATTGGGTTAAATAAAATATATAATTAAATTAATTTCATCTTTTTAAAATGTTTTCAATGGGACGGCTAAAAAGGGTATATTGTTTTATATGTGGCTCACATTTTGTTTCTACTAGACAGCACTGGTCTAGATAAAAAGGAAAAAAAAGTGTTTGTGGACCACCCACTGAGACCAGCCACTCAAGCGCGAGGATGCCAGGCAGCAGGCCAGACATCCTGAGGGCCCAACAAGGCAAGGCAACTGATGAGCACAGGCTGACCGCCACACTGGGAACAAGGGGGACAAGGCAGAAGCTCCGCCATCATCCATGGGAGCTGATGACAGAGGCCCTGAGGGGGTCTGTGGAAGCACTGGAGGAGGAGCTGGTGTTTGCCAAGGGTTTTCCAGGCAGAAGGAACAGCACTGGGACGGTACAGAGGCAAAGAATGGGCGGGGCATGAAGGAACGGCAGATGGTTTTTGATTGTTTTAGCATATAGCAGGGAGTTGGGTGTGGGAGGCCACAGGCATGGCTGGAACCTAAGTGCCTGTCTGTGGGGCTTGGGCTTTATCTCCTAAGTGACGGAGAGTCATAGGAACTCTTCACACTGGTGAGTGCTGTGGGCATCCTATTTATGTTTGAGACCAGATGCGTGGACGCTGAACTGGGGTGAAGGTAAGGGTCAATGGGACCAGCTCAGTGCAGCTGTGATAGGAGTGGCTCATTAGAGCCAAGGTTAGGAAGCAAGTGAGTCGCTGGAGGGCATGGCAGGGAGAGTTGGAGGCCTGGAGCCATGTCCAGCTTCCAGGCTCAGAAGGGGAGGGAGGTGGCAGGACAGAACAGGGACTGTGGCCCAAGATAAAGGAAAGACCTGAGTGGAGACATCCAACTGGCCAGATGACTAGGAGCACGGACAGAGCCGGACGAGGGCCTGGAGTGGGGAGTGTGTGGCTCAAGAAACAGATGACAGGAGGGTTGAAGACAAAGCCAGAGACTCCACCGGTGTCAAGGTAGCTGATGGGAGGGAGAGGGCAGAGGGGCACACGTGAGCAAGGCACTGACAGCAGGAGTGACTGGGAATACGGAACACAAGTGTAGGGGAATACTGATGCCCACCAGCCAAAGGCCACCAGAAAACCAGCATGTAAAACATGGTGAGGTTTCTCAGGCTCACTGCAGCAGGAAAGTGAGGTCTCATGGGCATCTTGATATGAAGGAATTGAGGGGGCTTATGCAGAATATGGGTTGTGCCTGACCCCCAAGCCTCAACGATGCTTGCCGGTGCTCATCTTGTAGGGGACAGCCACCCCCATCACATGTGAGATTTCTCGTTGTGGGCTTGCTTTGCACTTCCCTGATGGAAGCGTTTCATGAACCTACCAACCATATATATGTCTTCTTTGGAACAACTGTCTGCTCAGGTCCTTTGCCCATCTTTTAGAAATTTTTTTTTTTTTTGCTATTGAGTTATATGAGTTTCTTATAGATTTTGGATATTAGCCTCTTACCAAACACATGGTTTGCAAATATTTTCTCTCATTCATAGGTTGCCCTTCTGTGATGTTTAAACTGCCTCCTTTGCTGTGAGAAGCCTTTTAGTTTGATGTAGTCTCACATGTTTATTTTTGCTTTTGTTGCTTGTGCTTTTTGAGTCATATCCAAAAGTCATTGCCATGACCAATGTCAAAGAGTGTTGTCCCTCTGTTTACTTCTAGGAGTTTTATGATTTTAGTTCTTAACATTTAAATCTTTAATCCATTTTGAGTTTCTTGGTGTGTATGGTGTAAGACAAGGTCCAATTTCATTCTTTTGCATGTAGATGTTTAGTTTTCCCTACAAAACATACTGAAGAGACTATATTTTTCTCGCTGTGTGTTCTTGGTGCCCTTGGCAGATATTAGTTAATTATATATGCTTAGATTTATTTCTGGGCACTCTATTCTGCTTCATTGACCAATGTGTCTGTTTTTATGTCAGTACCATGTTTTGACTACCATAGCTTTGTAATACAGTTTGACATCAGGATGTGTGATGCTACCAGCTTTGTTCTTTCTCAAAATTGCTTTGACTATTTGGAGTCTTTTGTGGTTCCATACAAATTTTAGGACTTTTTTTCTATTTCTGTGAAGAACACCCTTGAGGATTTTTGATAGAAAATGCATTGAATGTGTATTTTGCCTTGGATAATATAGACAGTTTAATAGTATTGATTCTTCTAATCCATGGACATGGGATATTGCCAGCAACTTAGTGAGAGAGGGTTCTCAGGAGGAGGGCCGTGAAGGAAGCAGAGGTTCAGGGAAAGCAGCTGAGTGAGGATGGGGCTGAGCTGGACCCATGGAGAGCTCTGGTGTATGACCTGCACCTGAGTTCATCTGACATTGTGGCAGGTGGGTGAGCTTTCTGTAGCTGGGACCAGTCAGGTGTTGCCTGTGGGACTCTCCAGAACAGGGCCAAGCATGACCTCCTGGGTAGGTGGCCTCTTGCTTGTCATCTCAGAGACACTGCTGTGAGTCCCATACCAGCACGCATGCCGCTAGGGAACGGAGGCACAAAGCCGGGTGAAGGCAGTGGGGTGAAGCAGCAGCAGTGGCCACTACAGAGGTGGGGAAGCTTGAACTCTCCTTGGCCTTTTGACGTCTAAGAGCTGCACAGGCAGCTGGACCTATTGCCAGAGCTTAGAGCAAGTCTTGCACATACTGCTTCTACAATAGTTTTCAAATCTGACCACTTTGCCCTAATCCATCTAGTCCAAACCAGCACCTCTCATTTGAGATGACAGCTTTGGCTTCTTCTAGCTCCATGGTCCATTCTCCACACAGCAGCTACAGTGAACTTTTAGAACATGAATTGGTGCATTGCGGCCCTTCACGCTTTCAAATGGGCATCCAAATTTCAAGCCTCCACCTCCAAGCAGCTACGTGATCCAGTTCCTCTGGCCCTCACTCACTCCTTTTTGCTCCTTAAACATACTTACTTATCAAAGGGAAGACACAGTGGAATCAGTCTTCTTGTGTCGACACAACCCTGGCATGGCTTCAGCATGGACTCTGATTGGAGAAATATGCAGCACCTGAGAGCAAGGTGGGACGACCACCCGAGACTATGAGAGCTCACCCAGGGCAGGCGAGATTGGAGGCCATGGTGGGTGACCACCCAGCAATTCATGTTGCACATAGACATGAACTACCAGGAAGAAAAATTTGTAAGAAAGCCTCGCAGTGGGGAACTTCAGGGGATTCAAATGACTCTTATCTCCTCTGCCTTCTGTTTTGGGATGAAATTTTGTAATTCTGTCTTATAAAATGCATTCAGTCATTTCTTCCAGGAAATTTACCTTCAAAAGGATAGCTCCATTTCCTTTCCTAGGGAAGGTCTTGATTATGTTGTAACATAAACATAACTAAAATAATGCTTTACCTACCTAAAGGTAATGGCAGTGCAAATATATAAACATGGGACCTTGGCCCAAAGAGTGTCTCCTATCATCAGGATGAGAGCTCATGCCAGCCATTTTAGAAACACACCACTATGTAAAGTGAGGCATGTCTATATTTTTAAGGGACATTTCAGTTTAATTTTTCTGAGGAAAGAAAAGTAATGAAAAGGTATATTGATGTTACTTGACTCCAATTCATAAAATATACACTAGCCTTCAAAGTCCTCAGTTTAGCTCCTCTTTAAAAAAATTACTTATTCATTGTCTCTTTTTCATAAAGGCAAAAACAGTACACAGTAGGCACTATCTCCTCTACTATTTAATATTGTGTTTGTGATTCTAGGAAAGTCAATAAAACAAGAAAAATAAATAGAAAATATTTTTAAGTATTGGAAAGGAGGGGGAAAAAGGTGCTGTGCTATTATTTGCAACTGATAGTCATCTACCAAGAAATTCCAAGAAAATCTAATAAAATATATTTAAACAAAAAGAGAGATATCAACACAAGAGCAACCCACAAAAACTGGCATCCTTCCCAACTACCAATACTTTTTAAAAGTCAGAAAATGTAATGGAATAGAAAGATCCCATCTACTACAACAACAAAACTCTCAACAATATAAAAATAAACCTAAATGTAAATGTGAAAACTGTGTAAAAAACCTATCAGAGTTTACTGAAGAAAACAAAAAAGACCTCAATAGTGATATTCAATTTTATAAACACACCCCAAATTAACCTATAATTTCAACTCAAACTCAGTTAAAATCCCAAAAGACAATTTTTATGAAATTGGGCATGATAATCCATTTGGTAAGTACAAGAATAACTAAGAAGATTGTACATCAAAGACATCAAGCAAACTTGCAATGACTTGGTAATTAAAACAGCATGGGAGAACACAGAAAGACAAGATGAACCTAGGATGCAGGATAGTAAATTCAGAACCTGACTTATCTGTATAAAAGATTTTGATTCACTTTGTAATAATGGTAGCATTTCAATAAAATTAAAATGGGCTGTTTAGTAAGAGTTGTCAGAAAAATTGTCTCTACACTTGGAAAATATAAAATTAGGTTCTTATCTTACACTACACACACACACATGCTTTCTAGATGAATTCAAGATGTTGGCGTAAGACAAAGCCACAAAGTAATAGAAGAAAATAGAATATTTCACAATTTTCAGGGGGATAAAATTTTCCTAAGTCGGAGACAAAATTCGGAAAGAAGAATTTCATTATTTTTCTTTGTTAAAGATGATTTGAGTATGTAAAAAATTAATACCTTTATATGAAAATGTATAAAAAAATAATAAATGAATAAAAAAACAAACCACAGACTGGGAGAAAATCTTTGCGAAACATATATCTGATAAAGGAATAATATACAAAAGACACAAAGAACTCTTATAGCTCAACAATAAGAAAACAAACAACCCAATTAAAAATGGGCAAAAGATCTGAACTGACACCTCACCAAAGAAGGTATAAAGTATAAGAGATACAAAGTAAGTATTTGAGCCAGGTATACTGGTGCCTGTAATTCCAGTTATGAGGGAGGATCACCTGAGCCTAGGAGTTCAAGACTAGCTTGAGCAACATGTGAGATCCCATCTCTACAAAATAAAAAATAAAATAAAAAATAAAACAAAAAATTAGCTGCATGTGGTGGTGTATACCTGTAGTTCCAGCTACTCAGGAGACTGAGGCTAGGAGATCACTTGAGCCCAGGGGTTCGAGGCTACAGTGAGCTATGATTGCACCACTGTACTCTAGCCTGGGCTCTAAAAAATAAAAATGAATATCTCTAGAAATACAGCTCTGCAGTTTAGAGTTTCCTATGGCTTCTTTCTGGATGCCTTTAGAAACAATCCTAGCTTTTGGACATGGGCTGTGTGCATTCGACTATAATACAACTTGTGCATTCATATCTTAGCCATCTATACCCTTAGAGTCCCTTTTGTCTGCTGAATTTAGACTTTCAGGTATTAAAAACACTAAAGAACATTTTGAGCGATCACATTTTAACACCTTGGGAAGGGAGTTCTATTTTTAAGAGATTGGTCAATTATTTGGCTTTTGGGCATTTGAATTCCATAATTGTTTTCAGGAACAAAATGTGTTTGAAAGTAGAAAACTGTATTTTTATCCTCTTGTTAGTGTCTGATACATTTAGGGTCATTTGCTAGCCTTTTTTTTTTTTTTAAAGAAGCGGAAGGCTGAACAGCTTCTGCAGTATCTTCCATGCTTATAATGACTTGAGATTCATTTATTTCTTGGAGCCTTCTTTAGGCTAAAGGTGTTTCTTCAGTTTTCTGTCTCTGAGCTCTGAAGAAAGATTGAGCTAATCTGGAAAGAATGCTGGCTCAAACCAGAATCCTCTCCTAGCTGAGGTTTCAGCAGTATGAAGTTGAGTGACAGAGTAGTTATCAGGTGTTGGGGCTAGGCCTCAGGGCAGGAGCGCCTTGTCTAAGGATGGTGATCACAAAGTTATAGCTGCTTAATCACATCATTAAGGGCCATCTGATATTATTGAAAATAGTCATGATTATGATACTTTAACAGTCTCAAGCCTGAAAACCACTCACAGTCTAATTCAATCAATAAGCTACTTAAGTATAGAAAGTCACAAGGAAGAACAGATTTTGTGTCATGTTAGTAAATTTGATTTTCATTAATGCAAGATGAATGTCTTCTATGAAACACTTTCCTATCATATTAATGACATGAGCGCAAACAGCATTCATGGGTTGCCAGGCAACACGAGGACCCTCTAATGATCTCCTCTACACTCGAGAGGCCACAGAGGGAAGATGCCAGAGCTCTGAGGAGAGTGCCCATTTCTTGGCAACTGTTTCTGCTGGAAGACCACCATGGGGCTGGGAGGGAAGGGAGGCCATTTACCATGACAACTACATCCCTGGTCACTCTTCCCTCCTTTGCACTGACTGACTACGTGGGGGAGCCAGAACTGAGAGGTAAGCTTTGACATGAGAGGCCAACAGTCCTCAGTCCTGTGCCCTTTCCTCAGCTCAGGCAGGCCACAGGCCGCCATGAAGCCAGAGTAGGAGACAGAGTGGAAACATTGAGGGTTGTTTGCCGGTGTTAGTTTGTTGGAATCTGCTCCACTCTCTGACATCCCTACTTCCTTGGAGAATAGAGTCATGCTATGACTTTCTGATTCCAGGAAGCACAGAGAGTCATTTGATCCAAGCATTCCAGTTATGTGTTAA
Source organism: Tarsius wallacei (assembly GCA_963574415.1). Classification (NCBI taxonomy): domain Eukaryota; kingdom Metazoa; phylum Chordata; class Mammalia; order Primates; family Tarsiidae; genus Tarsius; species Tarsius wallacei. Next base: position 22,014 of record CAUYQG010119697.1, on the reverse strand, counting down.
TGTGCAACAACCACCCCAAAACAGTGGCATGGAGCAGCATCCCTTTTATTATGCTCACGAGAGCCTGGCTCTACTGCGTGGTGATGGGGGCAACTCAGATAGCTGAGACTGAAACCATCTGGAAGTGTCTTCACTAGCACCTGGACGGGATGACTTGGGACGCTTACTGGAGTATCTGCATGGCCATTCCACATGGCTTGGGCTTCCTCACGGCATGGCGGCTTGAGGATAGTGGGGCTTCTTATATGACAGCAAGGAAATTAAGAGTGAATGTTCTAGCAAACAAGATGAAAGCTGCATGACCTTCTTTAAGCCAGCCCCGGAAGTCATGTGGTCTGACTTCTGTCAAATTCTGTTGGTAAAAGCAATAAGCTTACCAGATCCAAGGGCAGGGGACATGGACCCCACTCTCTCTCCCTAGAAGGGGGAACAAATAATTTCCAGTCGTGGTTTGAAACTGCCCCGCCAAGCTACGCCTGTCCCTCTCCAAGGAATCTGGAGTTGGGACTGCAATACATCTGGAGAGTTGCCATGGGTTTTGAGATGTGTAACATGTACCCATGGGAGCGTGGGGCAGGCAGAGGGAGAGAGAAGCAACCACTTCCCGGTGTCTAGTTGCCTCATCCTTCCTGACTGTGGTCCCCTCCCAATGCCCAGCCATGTGCCTGCTTTGTGTCCATGAGAGACAACTATGAGTCTTCACAGCAGATTCTCCTGCATTCCTTACATCTACAGCTTTGGTTGATTTCTGTTGCTTGCAATCAGAGTCGTCAGTAACTCAGAGGTTATCAGATGATTTTTCTAGTGATTACTGACACAAACGTGATTACTTACACAAGCAAGAAAAATCCTCTTTTATTAATTTTAGGCATTACGACTGCCTTCTTTTCATGGTAAGTGAAGTTTTATCTTTTTAAACACAAACCCTTATTTCTCCCTCTCCCAAAATTCCCAAATAGTTTGTATCAGTTTTTGGTTAAATTGTATTCTGATAATGTAAAGATACATTATCTTTAACAATACAAATATTAATCATACTTGTTACCTGTGTAATTTTTTACTTTTCTTAGAGTTAACAACTGCCCTGTTTTTCTTAGTTTTCAATGTATCTAGTACACGTTTTTTCAAAGTGTTCTAGCAGTTCTGTAAAGTGCCTCCAAAATCATTTTCCACATGGACACATCAAATCATCCAAACTACAGGGTCACTTCCGGTGTTTTCCCACCAAGGTGTGCACCCTGCCTAGCCGTCTCTTTTTCTGTGTCAGCAGTCACAGATGCTCCACACCTGTGCCCACGAATTCCCTGGGGTGGAGGGAGTCTGCCAAATGGTGGAATTCCAGTCATGCCATTCCTTCTTCATTTATGAGCAGCAATTCTCCTACTGGTTCTTACGTGATGGATGGTCACAGAATGATTGTTTGGAATTATTTCCTTCCAGGATTTTAAAGACATGTTCTGAGGTTGCTGTTGAAAAATCTGATGCTAGCCTAATTCTAGCTCCTTTAAAATGATCTAACTTGCTCTCTGGAAGCTTCTTTTCATTCTCCCTAGTGTCCTGGAGTTCCATGACAGACAGACTTGGGTTGTCTCGTGTTTATTGTGTGGGGCCTTGGTGGATTTTTCAGTCTGGAGATTGATGCCTTTCTGTTATGGGAAGTTTTCTTCTTGCATGCCTTTCAAGCCATGTTCTCTGCTCTCTCTTTCTGGAATTCCTGTTAGTCAGATGGAGGACCTCATGCTCTTTGTCATGAGATTTCCTTGACTGTATCTTCCCAATGTAACTAGTACACGTTTTTTCAAAGTGTTCCAGCAGTTCTGTAAAGTGCCTCCAAAATCATTTTCTGCTGCAATCCGGGGGTGGGGGGAGGAGGGGGCAGGAGCCGGGCACTGGGCACTCCATGGTCAGCACTTGGATGTTTACCTCATTCCTCCTCTGTTCAGCTCCACACCTCACAATTCTCTGCTGGACCGAGTGTCCTCACACCTGGATTCTCTCCCGTTCACACTTTCCAGAGAAAAAGTCTCCAGGGTCCTCTTTGGAGGCAAGAAGGAGGAGTGTTTGCTTGGCTGTTGTGGGAAGCAGAGAAGATGAGAGGGCTTGGAGGGTCTTGTTTGCTTTCTCTCAGTCATGATTTCAGTCCTGTGTCTCAACCAGCCTTCCATGATGATCTGTATCTCCCTGGCTGCTCCACACAGCCACTCGAATCACAGGGCTCTCTGTTGTGCTAAGGCAGCCCCCAAATACCTTGCCCTCCCATCTGCCATGGTATCCTTTCCAGCGTTCTTTTTTCTTTTTCTTTTCTTTTTTTTTTTTTGAGTTGGAGGTCTCACTGTGTCACCCAGGCTGGAGTACAGTGGCACAACCACAGCTCATGGCAGCCTTGACCTCCTGGGCTCAGGTGATTCTTCCTCTCAGTCTCCCAAATAGATGGGACTACAGGTACATGCCACCACACACTGCTAACATATATATTTGTAGAGATGAGGTTTTCTATGTTGACCAGGCTGGTCTCAAACTCCTGGGCTCAAGCAATCCTCCCGCCTCAGCCTCCCTAAGTGCTGGGATTACAGGCATGAGATATCATACTCAGCTGTGTTCTTTTTTCTTAAGAAAAGGTAACACATTTTTTTCTTGTTCTACTGTCATTTTATGGCGGTTCCAGAGGGAAGAGGAGGTAAACATGTATGTTCAATCTGTCATATTTAATCAGAAGTCCTTATTTTTCAATACAACCCTAAATAGTAAGTCTTCATCAAACTTTGATCTAAATTTAGTCACACGGAATCCTAATTCTGGGGCAGAAATTTATTGGAAAACTCCTTCTAGATTAGCCTGGGATCTTTGTTCCCAAGGATTTGAGGATAGTCAGTAAAATTAAAAAGATGTGTTTGTGACTTTCATCATTCTTGCCACAAGAGTGGGTTCCCTGCTCTCCCTAGGAAACAGAGCCTGAGGCAAGAATTTGTGTGAATGCTTTATTTGGGAGGGGCAATTCCACGGCAGCCAGAGTGGAAGGGAGCTGAGGTGGTAGAAGATGGGGGGCAACACAGGACTTCCCTTATGGGCTGGTCACTGCTTCTTGCCTGGGTGCCTGCCCAGCAATACAGAATGTCTGAGAACCTGCTACATGGAGAATCTGGGTCTTGGGACAGCCTATGGGAAGCAGGGAAATGGGATTTTTTCCCTCTGGTTGCTTCCTATCCACAGAGAGGCCCCTGTACCTCTGCATTGCCTTATACACCCTCTTAGTAGCCAGATCCCATGACCTGGGGTGTAGGGTCTTATCCAAGTCCAGAGGTGGAAGGAGAAGCCAGAAACACCCAGGAAAACCTACAAGGCTGAGGGAGTCTGCAGATACCACCCTGCATGGATCTGACGTATAGGAAAAGGCTTTTGTCTGCCTGGGATCCCTCCTGCCCCCCAAGCAGCCTTTTCCCTGGCCTCAGGGCTGAGATGTGGTCATGTTGATGGTCTAAATGGAAGTCAGAGCCCCCTAAGTCCTTCCCCAGGAAAGTTTCAAAGTGGTGCTAGGAAAGAGAGGTGCCTCTGTTCTCCTAATACCAAGCTACAAGATGCCTGAACTTGGGGCCTCCGTGACTCCCACCCTGGGGGGAGACCAATCCCAGAGAAGGAAGCCAACATGCGGGGACAGAGGGCTGATGTCTCAGTGCCACCCCAGCCCTCCCTCGGTTTAATTCTAGGAGACATGAATGACTCCTTCGAGTGGTGGTTGGCTGGAACCAGGATTCTGTCACTCACTCTTAACTCATGGTTACAACCAGAAGGAGGACCAACGAAGCCTTTAAAAAAAAACAAAAAAACAAAAAACCTTTCATTCAATAACATCTTGAATAATTTTTTTTTTTTTTTTAAAAACCACCCTAAGACCAAAAGTGTTTCTCTGTGTCAATGCTCCTCCTGCTCCATGTGTCAGTCTGAGCTGCTGCAGGGAAGGCCAAGGTCAGCACTTCAGTCTAGCACGTCATCAGAAAGAGCAAGTGGAGTCCTATTCGTTCACATATCAAATCCTTGCTGGGATCCTGGCATCCTTTGGACTCATCCTACATGAGATTTACTTGTCGGTCTGGGTAATGACTGTCCCCATGGAGGTAGGGACATCTCTCCTTGTCCCCTGGAAAGGGAGAGAGTTGGGGCCTGACAGGTCCAGTGGATCTGGGTAGCAAGTCGGTGTTCTGTTTGCGTCCTGAAGGGGTCCTGGCCCTGTTCAACTGCCACACACAGAAGGCCTGGCTTGCAGGGCTGTGTGTCAGCTGGGGCTGCCCTGAGCTGGGAGCTCATCGCCGGGCCTGCCAAAGAGCAGAGGCGCCTTCTCTCAGCAGCACATGGCCCCAGTGGGCCGTCGATTTCCCTATTTCACTTGGATTGGCGCCTAATGATTGAACTATGGATTATGGATGCTTAGGAGCCCCAGGATCCCAGTGTGATGGTGGTGGGCTCTATTCCGCCCTCGGAGTCTTCAGCACGTTTCCTGGCCTGGCAGACGGTGCCCCCGCAGCTGTCGGAGTCACCAGGCCAAGAGGGTACTGTGGGATCCAAAGAGTGGTTCCTATTAGCAGCTGCAGGGCATTGGAGGCGGGATTTGGTGCTCTCTTCTACCCACATTACCAGATAAAGTAAATATTAAGTTGCAAAAACACAGCTAAGGGGTTGCTGAGAAGGTGACCAAAAGTGTCTTTAAAAGATAAGGAAAGTGGCTGAGGCCATGCTGAAGCTGTGCCATCTGTCGCTTTGCAAAGTGATCTGGGTGTGCACCAGGCACAGAGCCAGGCTTGGGGTGCTTGGGGCCTGTGGCAGTGTGACCTGTGCAGAGCTGGGGGAACGGGAGCGCGGCCCTGCAGCTGCCTGGGGAACAGCTCCCCCAGGGCGGTCTGAGCTGAAATCTTCCTGAACACCCCTCAGAGTCCTCACAGCAACCCCAGGAAGTAGTGGCAAGCCCCCCATTACAGGCAAAGGAAACAAGGCTGAGAGGAATCGAGACTTGCCTAAGGCAGCGACTCCAGGCAAGGGCTGAGGGCCCCACTGCTGGGGTTCAGATGGGGTGTCTGTCCCTCCCAAAATTAGTGTTGAAATTGGACTCCTAGTGTGGCATGTTGGGAGGTGGAGCCTGGTGGGAGGTGGTCGGGGGATTGGGTAGGTCACTCAGGAATGGCTTAGTGCTCCTTTCAGGGTAGAGTGAGTAAATCCTCACTCTAGAGAGACTGAGCTGGTTCTCATGGAATGGATTAGCTCCCTCAGGAGCGGCTGTTATAAAGCCAGGATACCCCTTGGTTTTTTCCCTTTGCAAGTGTCTGTTTCTCCCTTGACCTTTTCTGCCATGTTTTGATGCAGCATGGATATCCTTGCCAGAAGCCAGGGCCATACCCTTGAACTTCCCAGGCTGCAGAACCATGAGTTAAAGAAGCCTCCTTTCTTTATAAATTATCCAGTTGCAGGTGTTCTGCTATTAGCAACACAAAATGGACTAAGCACAGTGTGCTCATTCCTTTTCAAATGTCCTTACCATCGAGTGAGAACCAGAGACTCCCTTAATGCCCAGATAAGGGACTCGAGGCTGGTATAATGTCAGATCCAGGGACTGAATCCAGGACCAGCTGACACAGATGTCATACTCATCACTGCTAAACGGGAGTGTCCGGGAACACCATTTGTCTTAGACAGTGTGGCCATCAGCTGTTGGAAGTGGTAAGATACCCTCTACTGTCTGCATGGCAGCCTTGTGAATTGTGAGAAGATAACACAACACCAAACTTGGGGTGTAAATCTGTTGGTCTGCTTGGGCTGATATGACAACATACCATAGACTTGGAGGATTAAATGATAGAAATGCATTTCTCACAGTTCTGGAAGCTGGAAGTCCAAGATCAAGGTGGTAGTAGGGTCAGGTTCTGAAGAGGGCTCTCTTCCTGAGTTGCAGATGGCTACCTTCTGTGTCCTTACATGGGAAGGAGGCAGGGAGGAAGGGAAGAAGGGGGAAGGAAAGAGGAGGGAGGGAAGAAGGAAGGAGGGGTATCTGTCTCTTTCTTTTTTAAAAAAAATTATGAGATGGGGTGTCATTATGTTGCCCAAGCTGATCTTGAAATTCTGATCCTCAAGTGATCCTCCCATCTTAGTCTCCTAAAGTTCTGAGATTATCACCTGGCTGATCTCTTCCTCTTACAAGGCCACAATCCTATTGGATTAGGGTTCCATCCCTATGATCTCATTTAACCTTGATCACCTCCTAAAGACCCTATTCCAGATACAATCCATTGGGAGAGGGGAGATAATTCAGTCCATAGCACTGGGGCCGTAGCTGAGGTCATCAGTTGGGAGAGTAAACCAACAGAGAAGGTAAACAGGCTGATGGGACAGAGAATGACTCAGGAGATGCTGGCTGGCATGGGTAGGGTGGCCCATGTAATATGGGGTGGGAGGTATGCCATATGTTAGCCCAGAGATGTTACATAATATGTAATAAATGCATTCTAAAACTGGGGACAAATCAGTCTTTAAAGATGTTGTTCCACAATTCTCTTACTTGCATTGGTTCTGTTGAGGAATCTCCTATCACTCTCACTTCATTCCTCTAAATAAATGTGCTTGTTTTCTCTTGTTGCTTTTGAGTTTTCTCTTTATCACTGGTTTTGAGTATATTGATTATGAGATGTTTTGGTGTCATTTTATGTTTTTGATTCATCAAGTTTTTCAGATTTGTGGGTTTATAGTTTATATCAAGTTTGGAAACATTTTGGTCATGGTTTTTTTGGGCCACTTGAAGTTGTCCCATAGCTCACTAATTTCTGTTTCTGTATGTTTAATTTTGAGTAGTTTCAATGGCTATGTCTTCAGGTTCACGAATCCTTTTCTCAACAAGGTCTAATCTTCCATTATTCCCAACTGGTAAAGTTTTCATCTCTAGAAGTTTGACTTGGGTCTTGTATATATCTTCCATATCTTTCCTTAACTTTTTTTAAATCACATGAAATACAGTTATAATTGTTCTTGATTGAATCATTTTTTTCCTCATTATGGGTTATATTTTCCTGTTTCTTTGCTTGCCTGGTAATTTTTTTGATTGGATGCCAGAAATTGTGAGTTTTACTTAAGTGTGAACATTTTCAGTATTCCTATAAACATTCTTGATCTTGTTTTGAGATGTAGTGAAGTTACTTGAAGAGTTGGATCCATTCAAGTCTTGCTTTTAAGACTTGTCAAGTGGGCTGCACAGTGTGTGGTCCAGGGCTGATTATTCCCTGCTACTGAGGTGAGCCCCTTTGTGTGCTGTACCCATTACCCCATGAACTTTAAAGTCCTCGAGTCTGTCTGCTGGGAACAGACACTATTCCCAGCCTTGTGTGAGCAGCAGGCACTTTGACTTCCAATCCTTATGAGTGGTTCTCTCTTTCCTCACCCTCATGCACTGACCAGTACTTGACCCAATGCTCAAGGGGAGCCTTCTGCACATCTCTGGATTCTCTCTGTGCACAACTCTTTTCTCTTCAGACTGTCCCATGAACCTGCCATGCTTTGCTCTCCTCAGACTCTCAGTCCCATCTCCTCAACTCAGGGAGTCTGCCGGGCTCTGCCGGTTCTACCTCCCTTTGCTGGTCTGGAGACTCTCTCAAGGCCATATGCTGGATCAATTACAGGGCTCACCTGATTCATTTCCCAGCTCTCAGAGACCACTGTCCTTCAATGCCTGATGTCCAAAATCTTTAACAAATTGCTTCTTACATTTGGAAAGTTTTTGCTTGTTTGGGGTGATAGGATAAATCAGATCCCCAAAAAAATTTGAAAAAAATTACTAAATTCCATAACATCCTCTCCTAGGATTTTGGGTTTGTGGACCTGTATATAATTAGGGGGAAATTCCTCTTTGTTGGTAGTAGATGTAAACACAAATTTCACATGGTCTTCTTGATAGTTTTGCAATTTTGGGGGGCTGACTTCTGGTCAAGTTTTGTTAGTTAGTTATGGTAGACTGGTTCAGCCAACTATACTGAAGACTTTTTGTAGAATGGTTTAGCCAAAATGATTTAGGAAAGCAAATGACTACATTTTCTGGGCTCATGTAGTATACTGGCTCTATGTGGGACTGAGCTTCCTCCAAAAAGACAGCCCCACACACGACTTGGAAGAGGGACATGAACATCATGAGAGGAGACTCTGTGTCCACCACATTTCTTGTTTTTGCTGGCAAGCCTGGCTGTGGCAGTATCTGGTGTCAGGTGTGGCAGAGTTCCACAGGGGAAGAAGCAGGACTTCGTGTACCCATGATGCCAGTGTGGATGGTGGCAGAGGGAAGTGGCTGCGGAGATGGATGCTTTTGTGGCAGTTTCCAATTCCACACATCCCACGCTGTGGCAGAGACTGGCCAGTCTGAACAGTCATTTTCTGAATTTTTTTTTTGGAAGCCGGTCTAAAGCCTGCTCCTCCAGCCCTTCAAGGAGTTGTATAAACACCCATAATGGGTAGTGCATTGCTTTCTGTTTGAACTAGCCAGAGAGGATTCTGTTGTTTTCAGTGGAGCCCAGCTGGTAGATTAGTCATTGTGCTTACTCATAAGGTGGCTGATGAAGAGCTCGGCTAAAGGAGCAGGGGACAGGCTGGCACTGTCATTTCCTGGTTCGCCTGTGCATGTTTTACCAGGATCTTAAATCTGTAGACTCCCTGGAGGACTCCTTTAAATACTCCTGTTTTTTTAATGGAGGTAAGTTTAGTTATACCAGAACCAGATACACAAAAGCTGCAGTAGGTTCCAAAGCTGACCCTTCTCTAAGCTGTGACACTCCCCCAACCTCCTAAGTCCCTGGGTTGTCTTGGATGTACCAAGTCCACACAAGGCACACAGTTGTCTCTATCTGGCCCAACTAGTATAACAAAGCTCAATAATAATAACATAATAACAAAGTTCAATTTCTTTCTATTTTTTAAAAGATAAAAAATAGAAGTTCTAATATTTTCTTCTTCCACACGTGAATTCTCCTGGGCATCCCCTGAGCTATTTTGTCAGAGTAGAAAAATTATTCTTATGTCCCAAGCATAGTGGTTTTTTAAAAAAATGATCTTACAATAGGTAAATGATGAGTCAAACACAACTACTTTTTCTAAAGTATAGTGTCGCATAATGGAAAAGGTACTCACATTGTCCTGTATAAAGGGAACTCTGAGTCTGGTCCTACGGGTGCCACCATCAGTTGTGTCTATGCAAACCCTGCCCCTCGGGTGTCCCCACCCATGAGGTGAGTGTGCTGGGTTGAACTAATGTCTCCTTGGCACCTACATGCTGAGGGAGGAACGTCAGGCTGTCCATAAACTTGTTGCAAGTGTTATTTCTGGGAGCAAATAGTTACCCTGCAACTCTTCTCATTTTGTGTCTTGACCATCTAGATAGGCTCTGGGTAGTGGGATTACATACGGGTTTTACATTCTATTTGGCTTTTAAAATATTATTCCTTGCTGGGCTCGGTGGCTCAGCCTGTAATCCAAGCACTTTGGGAGGCCAAGGCAAGTGGATTGCCTGAGCCCATGGGTTCGAGACCCACGGCAACTTAACGAGACCTTGTCTCTACAATAAATAAAATAATTAGCCGAGCATGGTAGTGCATGCCTGTAGTTCCAGTTACTTGGAAGGCTGAGGCGGAAGGATCACCAGAGCCCAGCAGGTCGAGGCTGTGGTGGCTGGGAGCGTGCCACTGCACTCCAGTCTGGGTGACAGAGTGAGACTCCAACTCAAAATATATATATATATTTTCCCCTATGTTTTCTATAAGAAACACACAATGCTTTTGTGAGGAGAAATTTTAAAAGTCAAACAAATATGTACAAAAAAAGCCTCAAAAAGAAATCTAGAAGATTCAGGTCTAGGAGGGAAGGAAGACTGCCGTGTGGTGATGCCCTGCTGCCCAGCTGGTTTCAAAGTGTCTCTTTGCAATTGTTAGTTTGTCATTAAAAATTTAGGCGGGCAGGCCAGTTCCTTCTCATGGCTCAGTAGACTGAGAACACAATTTCTAAATGTATTTATTTTAACAATTCCAATAACAATAGAATAACTCAGTGGTTTCTTAGAGTTCGGTAAAGAGGTATTTATATTAAAGCAGTTTAGAAGCTTTGTAGATAACTATGGACTCATCAGCTATTATTTAAAACTCATAAATAATAACATCTGGCCACATGCTGCCTGATGGGTGTGTGATGAGATAGAAGAAAATCTATATAGGATTTCAACTCCTGCCGCACAAGTTTGAAAGAAAAAGCAGTGTCACAAAGATGCTCAGAGGGACAGAAGTCAGCTCTGAATAAACCAATCAAATCTCCCAAACCCCCAAATCTAGACCAACAGGCAAGGATGTGAGTAATCACACCTTCCTGGAGAACTCTGGCAGGGGCATGGGAGGCTGCTTGGGTCTGGCCAGCTGATCCCTACACAAGCATAAAGGATGGACTCTCTAGGTCATCCAGCAAGGCTGGGACCTTAGGCTTTGCCTGTGGAGTGACCAAGGCCCCAGGAGGCTTGCCGGCTCTGCCCCTTCTCCCACGCCATCTCTGTCCCCACATATACACTTCACACCATATAAGGAGAATCTTCTTTCCAATTGGCATTACAAAAGCAGGTGGACAGATCACCTCCTCCTTCTCCCCGTCCTTCCCTTCAGTGTGGACCCCGCTGAATGGGACTGGCGATGAGCATTTTAGGAAATGATTGTCTGCAGATGCTGTGCCCAGCACCACCCACCACAAATGTCATGGACATGATGGTCGGCAGCAGCATTGTCCAACAGTGCTTTCCACAGGACAGCTCTAGTCTGTGCTGTCTGATGGGGCAGGCACCAGTCACATGTGGCCACTGACTCTCACAGTGGACAGTGCAGGTCTAAAGTATTTGTAATTATTGGCAAAGCGTGGAACAATTTTTCAAAGCAACTTTTACAACAATATGATATTAGATTCTAGACATAATTTATAACTCAAAACAGTTTATAATTCAAATTTTGCATGCTACTCAGAACTGATTTGGCTGTTCTGGGTGCCTTGTGGCTTAAAATGGAACCACTTTTAAGTGAAGCTTGTATAGAAACATCAGACCTGTTCCTTTGCCATAATGTGCCATGGGAGGACATAGACTCTGGTCTTCATATACTGTTACTCTAAGTAAACTGACCCAGGTTTCTGACTTAATTTTTTTTTTTTTTTTTGAGTTGGAGTCTCACTCTGTCGCCCAGACTGGAGTGCAATAGCACGCTCTCGGCCACCGCAGCCTCGATCTGCTGGGCTCCGGTGATCCTTCCGCCTCAACCTTCCAGTAGCTGGAACCACAAGTGCGCGCTACCACGCCCGGCTAATTTTTTAAAAATTTATTGTAGACATGAGGTCTCGCCAAGTTGCCCAGGCTGGTCTCGAACCCATGGGCTCAGGCAATCCACTCACATCAGCCTCCCAAAGCACGGGATTACAGGCTGAGCCACCGAGCCTGGCTAGTTAATTTTTTTAAAAAACATTTTATTTTATTATAAAGATGTGGGGTACAAGTAAGGGTTAACTACACAAGTAAGCTGCATGCAGGTGAAGTTTGGACCTCCAACTGGCCCTCGCTACCCCTGGTTTGGGACCAGGTACCCTTTGTGTTGTCATGTTCCCTCCACCTCACCACATCACCTGGCTGCACCGAGTAACTGCTGTTCCCTCCCTTATACTTGTGTGACTAGTGTTCAGGGCCCACTTATGAGTAAGACCATGTGGTATTCAGTTCTTTGTTTCTGTGATAGATCACTAAGTATGATGGTCTCCAACTCCATCCAGTTTGCTGCAAAGTTCATGATTTTGTTCTTCTTTATAGCTGTGTAATACTCCATTGTGTATATGGACCACATTTTCTTTTGATGGGCAGTGGGGTTGATTCCATGTTTTTGCTTTTGTGAATAGTGAGGCTATGAAAATGAGTGTGCAGGTATCTTTTTTGTAGAACAATTTCTGTTCCTCTGGGTATATTCCCAGGAGAGGGATTGCTGGATCATATGGATCATTTAGTTAATTCTTGATAACGACCTCTCCCTAAGTAAATTTTTTTCTCAGAACATGAGTCTGAAAACAAGCATATTAAATATCATATATGTCCTTGCAAATTAGTTCAACCTCTATGGAAAACAGTGTGTCAATTTATAAAAGAACTAGAAATTGACCTTCCATATGATCCAGCAATACCCCTACTGGTAATATACCCAGAGGAGCTCAAATCATTCTACAAAAAAGATATCTGTACACGCATGTTTATTGCAGCACTATTCACAATAGCAAAAATATGGAATCAACCGTGCTGCCCATTAAAACTGGACTGGATTTTTAAAATGTAGTACATATACACAATGGAATATTATACAGCTATAAAGAAGGACAAACATATGGACTTTAACAGCAACTTGGTTGGATTTAGAGTCTATAAAACTCAGCGATCGATTACAGAAAGAAAGAACAAAGTATCACATGTTCTCACTCATAAGTGGACCTTCTGAATATTTACCATAATACTATAAGAAAAGGACTGACAGTCATGGGAAACTGCCAGGGTGGAGAGAGAGGGGGGACACACAACATCAATAAGGGTACCTGAACTCAAACCAGGCAAAGGGAGGCCCAAACTTTACCTGTACTACGTCCACTTATATACCTAATCCTGAATTGTACTCCACATCTTTAACATAAAATATTAAAAAATACATAAATATCATATGTACCCTCAAATAGACAATTTTTAGAATAAAATATAGCAAGCACAGACACTGACACAATTTTAAAACATTTGCTCATTTAACTTTTTAACGGAAGCACCATACTTTCCTAAATTTGTATTAATTCGGGAGGAGAGGAAATGCTGCGTCAAAGGTTGGAAGTGTTTTTGCCTTTTCATAAAGGCTGATATCGACTTATGAAGACCAACACATGAACTGAAGTAGTTACAAAACTCTGCACTTGTTAATGCTTTATATACTTCCCAAAACTTTTTGCACTTGTACTTTAAATACTTTTACATCAATATCTACTTTTATCCCATCACACAGGAAGATTTATCATAGATTGTATCTCCATTTTATAGATGAGGAAACTGATGCTCAAGGAAATTAAATGGTTTGTCCAAGTTCACAGGCTAATAAGCAAGGACACAGCATTTGAACCATCTTTCTTAGTCCAGTGTCCTTGCCACTCCAAGGAAGGGAAGCAGAGGCTTGCCACAGGATTTCTTTGTTTTTGTAAAGTGTGGTGAAAATTTGGACTGTTTTAAAATAATGTTACAGATGTGTTCCAACAGATGTGTGTGAATGAAGTCTCACTTTTGATGTGACTTGTCCCACGTTTGGTTCCCATTCCAGCACTGTCCTCGGGGACAGGGCTGTCCCTGTGCTCACACCGTCTCCCTCAGGTATTAACATGTGACTTACACTGAAATCAAAGCAGACATTAAAAGATTCTTGAAAACAAATGAAAATAAAGAGACATCTTACCAAAACCTCTGGGATGTCATGAAAACAGTTCTAAGAGGGGAATTTATATGTCTACAAACACACATGAAGAACATGAAAAGACCACAAGTAAACAGCCTAACAAATCACCTAAAGGAGCTGGAAAGGAAAGGAATAACCACCAAAATTCTAATTTTAGCAGAAGAATACAGATCACCAAAATAAAAGCCCAAATATGGGATATAGAATACAAAAATATTATAGAAAAAAATCAACGAAACACAAAACTTGTTCTATGAAATGTTAAATAAGATTGCTGGACCCCCTAGTCAGAACGATCAAGAAAAATAAAGAAAAATCCCAAATAAACACAATCAGAAATGCAAAAGATCAAATCACAATGTTCCCCAAAGAAATACAAAAGATATTCAGAGATTACTATGCACATTTGTACAGAAACAAACTTGATAACCTAACTGAAATGGAGGACTTTCTAACATCACACACCCTCCCAAGGTTGAAACAAGAATACATTGAGACACTAAATGGACCAGTAATAAACCAGAAAATTGACTCTGTCATAAGAAAACTACCTACCAAAAAAAGCCCTGGGCCAGATGCTTTCCAACAGAATTCTACAAAACATACATGGAGGAACTGATACCAATCCTATTGATAGTATTCCAGGCAATTGAGAAAGATGGAGCTCTCCATCTTCATAAAGAAACTAACATCACACCAATACTCAAAACAGCTAAAGATCCAACAAAAAAAGAGAACTATAGGCCAATATCCATGATGAACATAGATGCAAAAATTCTCAACAAGTTTCTAGCAAACTGAATCCAATAACACATTTCAAAAAAATCAACCATTGTTACCAAGTAGGCTTCATCAAAGAAATCCAGGAAGACACAAACAAATGGAAAAATATTCCATGCTCATGGATAGGAAAAATCAACATTGTTAAGAAATCCTTCCTACCATAGGTAATTTACAGATTCAATGCAATAACCATTAAATTACCAATATAATTCTTCTGAGACCTGTAAACAATACAGAAATTCATATGGAAACATAAATGATCATGAACAGCTAAAACAATCCTTAGCAAGGACACAAAGTGGCAAGTATCACACTTCCAAACTTTAAACTTTACTTTAAGGTTACAATAATCAAAACAACCTGGTATTGGTACAAGAACAGGCATGTAGACAAATGAAATAGGACACAGATTCCAGAGGCAAAACGTTAATTTCTCATCAACTCATCTTTGACAAAGCCTTCACCAACAACCACTGGGGAGAGGAGAACCTCTTAGGTAAATGGTGCTGGGAAAACTGGCTGACCACATGCAAAAGATTGAAAAAGACCCCTACTTATCACCATATACAAAAATCAACTCTAAACGGATCAGAGACCTAAATGTAAAACCTCAAATGTTAAATGTAAGAATCTTAGAAAATGTAGGAGACAACCTTGCAGAAATCAGAGTAGGCACCCAATTCCTGATCAAACCCCAAGATGTCCATGTCATAAGAGATAAAGTAGACAAGTGGGAACTCATTAAACTGAAAAACTTCTGCAAAGCAAAAGAAACCATCAAGGGAGCAGGAAGATAGCCAACAGAATGGGAAAAAAAATTTGCCAACTGTATGTCTGACAAAAGTCTGACATCCAGGATTTACAAGGAACTCAAATGTGCTGAAAGGAAAAAAACAAACAAACAAACAAAAATCAGCCCCATCAGAAAGTGGGCAAAAGATATGAATAGACACTTCTCAAAAGAAGACATACAGGCAGCCAACAGATACATGAAAAAGTGTTCAGCCTCATTAATCATCAGAGAAATGCAAACCAAAACTACATTGAGATACCACCTAGACCCAGTAAGAATGGTCATCGTTAATAAAACAAAATACGGCAGATGCTGGTGAGGATGTAGGAAAAAGGGAATGTTTCTACACTGCTGCTAGGAATGCGAACTAGTTCAACCTCTATGGAAAACAGTGTGTGGCAATTTTTAAAAGAACTAGACACTGACCTTCCATATAACCCAGCAATCCTCCTACTGGGATTATACCTGGAGGAACTCAAATCATTCTACAAAATAGATAACTGCACATGCATGTTTATTGCAGCACTATTCTCAATAGAAGAACATGGAACCAACCATGCTGTGCATTGACACTGGACTGGATAAAAACATGTAGTACATATACATGATGCAATATTATACAGTCATATAGAAGGACAGACATTTGGACTTCTCAGCAACTTAGATGGACTTAGAGTCCATGATAGTTGGTGATCTATCACAGAAACAATGAACTGAGTACTACATGCTCTCACTCATAAGTGCATTCTGAACATTTACCATAATACTATAAGAAAGGGATTGGGAGTAGTGGGACACTATATGTCCTCAGGTAACATAACATAACACATAACATCAATAAAAGTACCTGATCTCAAGCCAGGCAAAGTAGGGACCAAACGGAGGTCCAAACTTCACTTGTATGATGACCACTTGTATACCTAATCATGAAGTATATCTCACATCTTTAAAAAAATTAAATTAAGTGAAAAATACGACAGTACATTGAAATAAAAGTGTAAAATAGTAAATATTGGAAACTGACAAAATGATACTTGAGCATTTATCGCAAAAATTTAGATTGAAATCTTAGACATGTGAGAGAATGCCCTGTTTGTATAGCTTAGTTACTTATAGCAAGCATTATATCTGCAACATTGGGTGCTCACCATGTTTGATAAACATTATTCTAATTAAAAATTGTCAAGGGATATGTTTTGCTCTCTAAATGTTTACTTGGATTAAATAGCGCTGTATCTTAAATCATGTGTACACAGTAAGTTTATGATGCCAATTTATTGCTGGGAAAATGTGATACACAGAAAAAAAGGAAGAAGGATTGCAAAGAATTAATTAGGAAACCAGAATATATTAAATGAAATATTCCCCTGTTACTATTGAGCTTGAGCTAGTCACTGTTTTTCAATAGTCTCATCTCTTAAAAAAAAAAGAAAATGATAGTCTTAGTTTAAGCTTTCTCTTAACTACCCACTGGCTCTAGGTCCTCAGGCAACTTGTATAACATCCTTAAGCTTTGTTTATTTTTAATCTGTAAAATTGATGTAAATATTTCTACTTAACATAGTAGTGGTGAAGATTAAATTAGACCTTCCTTATATTTGAAGATCATTATGCAACCAATAAAATATTACATGGAAATTCATTTACTTTGCTTGATCATGTAATGAGCTATTTTCTCTTCTGGGAGGTCTTTGACTTCAAGGCGTATTGAAGTCTCTATATACTTCCATATCACCCTCTGCTTACCCCTACTTTGGTAGATAGAAGGTATACGTTTGAAACCTGTTAGAATAACTCTAAAGAACAATAACAAAGGATATATAGCACGCCTGGGTAGTAAAAGCTTTATGTGCTATGTATAATGATACAATGCAAGTAACTTGTTTTATTTTATTTTTGTGAACACTTTATGTCTAGTTTTATGTTGAATATATATATTTTAAAAGATAAGTATCTGTATGTTTGACTGCAGCATGGAAGAGACTGCCCAGGAATGTTAAATCGATAAGGAGTGTTGCAGTTTATATAAATTGCTTTGGGGACATGTATTTAAGTAAAACCCACGTTGGAGGAAGGAGTTTAATTTAGGGACAAGCAATCATTAATTCTTATAATGGGGTTGTGATAAAAATGAAAATGTGGCAGAGAGGCTAAATTAAATACAAATATATGAGATAAAGGTGGCATGTGTTGATCATACGAGGAGAGAGGAGGAAGTAGAAATAAGAGACTACTCTCAGGTTTATGAATCAGGTTCAAGAGTTATGGGTTTCAGGAAATCCACTAAAAATGATCAGCTGGATGGAGGAAAATGTTGATCTGAATTTTAATTAAGTCTTTTCTTAATTACCTCCTAGTTGTATGTCCTCAGGTAACACGCCACATTCCTGATCCTCAATGTAACTGAGTTTGCCTTGGTAGTACTCAAGTGAATTCTAGGAAGGTGATTCATATTTGGAAATTATCTCACATTAGGAGAGATCAAAACCAGGAAAAATAGTAATAAGTTCATGTTAGTTAAGACAAAACAAAACAAAGACAACCCCTGGGAACACTAAAGTTTAAAAGACAAGAAAAGGAAGAAAATCCATAAAGAAAACCAAACCTGAACTGTGAGAGTGATCCTAGTGAAGTTGTTTATTCTTATTCAAGATTTCTCTGGTTGGAACTCAGTATGAAATGGTCTATGCAAGTATGCCTGCCGTTCGCACTGCTGGATCTTCAAAATTTATACAGTAACACCCTGAAAGTCATATATTCAATTTCTGGATTTGAATTTCCCCACGACAGAAAAGAAAGAATGATTTGGGAGATGAAGCCCTGTAATTCTCCAAGAAGAAAAGATGACTGTTAGGATTTTGAGACTTAATTTATAACACATTTCTTAAATTCTACATGTGTTTCCAAATGGTAATGTTCATTTCTCTAAATATATTTTGCTGATACACATCAATTCCTTCTAAAATATGTATTTTCTACTTACAGAAAATTAACAATAGTTCAATTAAATTAAAATTATTTCTGTATATACAATACAGATACACACAGGACTGATTTCATGGGAAATTTTGATTCTTTTTCTCCTAAGTTGATATGAATAATGAAGATTTTTTTTATATTGACATACCTAAAAGATAGTAATGAAATTAGCATTTGGGGAAACATTTTTCTTTTCTTTGGTTTCAAAATCAGAAGCTTTATCATGAATAAAGATGTTGGAATAAATCCTGAAGAACAAGTTTTGGAGTGATGTAGACCAACTTTGAATAATATCATCTCCATTTTATTAGTAACAGTGACTGAGAAAATTATTCATCCTCTCTGTGACCATTTCTCCTCTGGAAAATAGAAGAATGTTAGAAATATTTGGTATTATTCCATTTCTGAGATGAACACGTTAGATAATAAATGTAAACTTGCTTTTACAATGTAGGCCATTATTAAGTTTAGTCATATTAAAGTTAGTCTTACTAAATATAGTTATATGTCACTGAAGAAAATATATCTTAAATGACTATAGTTGAAAATCTATTATTAGAAAGCTTTATCAAGGGAAAATGAATGGCTGTTTTATAACTTTAAAGTCACACTACTTTTTTATCCATCACTTTATCATACAGTTTACATGAGTTGAGTATGACTACTTATATTTGTGTTACATTACTGTTAATTAAGTGAATGCTATCCAGTTTGTAAATATCCCTACTCAACTATTTTAGTGCCTTGGAGTTTTAGATACATTATTTCTGTTCTGCATGGATATTTATTACTTCAGTCTCATTAAAAGCCACAAATGAAAGGTTAGTTAATGTGCTTTTATAATAAAGTTTTGCAAGAAGGGGAAGTAGTTATATCTTTTCCAACTAAGATGTGTGTGTGTGTGTATGTGTATACATATATTTATATATATATTAAATGAGATTAAGGGAAATACTTTTACAATTTTTTTTCTGTGGCACGTGCCTAAGATGGAGAACTTGGGATGGACCCTTTGGACGACATTCCTATCAACTGGTCTATCTCATCTATGTGCTCCTTTGTATTGAAACCTTTCCTAAACCCCAACTTGGTGACAAACACAAGATAGTTGTGTTGTTTGTAAGAGTAAGGCTTACTTAAGGATTCAGACAAGGACAATAACTCAGATTTCAAAGGAAAATAAATAAATCGTAGTCATCAGTGAAGCTCAATTTCTCATCTCTAAAGCAGACATACTAGTAAGTCTTACTTCTCTGAACTATTTTGAGATTGTAGAGTCCAGTGAAATAGTGAATGGATATATGCTTCACAAACAATTTAGCCAAGTTATTTTGCAAGAATTTCAGAATCTTCAATATTGCAAAAATCCAGGGTTTGCTATCTCTGTAGAAATAGGTTTTGATTTTCTTGAATTTCTGTCTAAAAAAGTTATTTTGTAGAACTTTTTCCTTTCATTTGTGTAATTCATTGTTCAAAGTAAAAGCTATTGCATGTGATGAGCACATTCTAGAAAATTTGGAAAAATCAAAATCCCAAAAACAAAATTCCTCCTTCCAATCCTACCACTCCCTGTTAATTAGCTATCATTTCGACTATTTCTTCAAGTAGTTCACTTGAGGAAAAGGACTCCTGCAGTTGGTTTAGTTCATTTAGTTCTCTACCTAATTACATCAAATTTGAAACTTTTGGAAAACACTAGCAATTTTTGTCCATTACTGTTAACGTTTTTCTTGAAGTTGTCTTCATTTAGCTTTCCCAGAGTTGTCTCAACTGAGAAAAAAAAAAAGAAACCTGTAGGCAAGTAATCTCTGCCCTCCAGCTCCAGTTCCAGCCCTCCCTCCCCACCTCCAAACAAGCTGCCTGTGAGAGAAGCATTTGAAGCCAGAAAAATATCAGAAATCTTCAAATCGTAGAAGCCACAAATGTCTTTATGGGCTCCAATACTCTTCACAGTTCACGTTTACCAGTTAAGATTGCCACTGCCTTATAAGATCAGAGTCCACTTCTGGACCCTTCTTACTCCCGCTATCCTTTGACCCACATTAGGGGGATCATTTTTCTTTTCTTTTTAAGTTATAAAATAGTTTTAAAGGCCTCTTCCCTTAGGTCCTTTTTGCCAACCTGTTTAATCAAGTGAGGGACACCTGCCTGAGTCTCTAAGTCTCTGATGGTCTTTCCCTGTGAATTCAGTGTCACCTTCTGACCAGCCAATTATTGGCTGACTAGATTTCTCCTTGTCCTACTTCGCCCTTCGCTGTCCTCAGAAGTGAGAATAAATTATCGTTCTTGGACCAGAGTGCAGAACATGACCTGAGAGCCTAAGCTATGATGGGGATCCTTCCCTCCCCTCCCTTTGCCTTCAGCAAGAGTGACAATTCAATCTCCTGTCTTGGGATGTCGCCGTGCAGATCAGGTCAGGACAGGGATCCCCTCGCAAGGGATGCTATGCTCGAAAATTCTTCCAATTTTCAACCTTCACTAGGTTCCCCTTGGTTAGTAGGTCTCTGTGTGTCATCCCAGGCGAGGAGTTGCACCGTGTCTCGAACAGAGGCAAGCACCTAAGAGAGAAAAGATCTGGAGGATGCTGAAGAGGGAGGAGGCTGCAAGGGAAGGAGACACTCAGCAGAGGAGAGTAAGAAACAGCCCAGGCGGAAGGATCGCCAGAGCCCAGCAATTCGATGCTGGGTGGCTGTGAGTGTGCCACTGCACTCCAGATTGGGTGACGGAGTGAGAATCCAAGAAAGAAAGAAAGAAAGAAAGGAAGGAAGGAAGGAAAAAAGGAAGGAAGGAAGGAAGGAAGGAAAGGAGGAAGGGAGGAAGGGAGGAAGGGAGGAAGGGAGGAAGGGAGGAAGGGAGGAAGGGAGGAAGGGAGGAAGGGAGGAAGGGAGGAAGGAGAAAAGAAACTTAGCCCAATGCACTATGTGAGGCCTCTCCTGCCCCTGCTGGTCTTTGGCATTAGGTGATCCAGGAGCTTGAGTGACCCTAGCCAGGGCTCTGCCATGCAAGATTGGTCCCACTAAGGGTCACCGCAGGGGGCCAAGGCACGTCTACTGCTTGTATCTTCTGCCTAAGAGGGACGCTCTACAATTTAGAATCTTAAATATTTGTTGGAAAGCATAGCTCTTTTCTGGTTATCCCAGCCTCTTGGAGAAAGGGTCTTGACATCTTCCAGTGCAGGGATCGATGGCTTTTCCTTCTAATGGCATGTTTCCTCCAAGTAACAGAGAGACCCCAAATAATGAAAGATAATCTAGAGATAAAGGAGAAAATGGCACTAAGTGATGTTTTCTCAGTAGAGTGGTCTCATCCTAAGTGGGCCTCATTCTCTGACAAGTGGCTGCTATTAGGGTGCCGGAAGACAGAGCAGATTGGCCATTGGAAACAGAAGTTCTTGGACACCGCTTCCTCTAACCCCTCCTTCCCCCCCAAAAGAAATGACCCATTTTCGTATCTTAAGCAGATTAATTTGCGAGGACATCCTTGCATTTTCATTTGGGTAACCTGGGAATTGTGCAAATTTAGGACAACAGCACAAGGAAATAAAAGTTAGAAGGTTCTTCCTGAATGCTGGTGCAGAGACCTATTCAAGTACCATAAACATTATAACACTGCAATTTCTCATTGGCCTCTCTTCTTCCTCTTTCCCTGTGTTCCTTCTTTCCTTTCCTTTCTTCTTTCTTTCTTTTCTTTTTTTTTTTTCTTTCTTCGGTTCTTTCTTATAGTATTATAGTAGTTGTTCAAGGTCCACTTATGAGTGAGAACATGTGATACTCAGATATTTGGTTCTGTAAAAGATCACTCAGTATTATAAACTCTAAGTCCATCCAGGTTGCTGCGAAATTAATGATTTTGTTCTTCTTTGTGACTGTGTAATATTCCATCGTATATATGTACTGCATATTTTTTATCCAGTCCTCTTTTGATGGGCAGCGTGGTTGGTTACATACTCTTGCTATTGTA
>CAUYQG010119691.1:0-24756 GCA_963574415.1 Tarsius wallacei | reverse complement strand
GTATGCTGTGTGTTCTGCTGCTTCCGTGTTTGTTTGTGATCTTGTGAAGTATATGGTCTTTCTTTTGTTTCTTTTCTCTGTGCTTAGTACCTTTTAAATATCTCCTGTAGAGCTGGTCTTGAAGCAGCATATTCTCTTAGGGTCTAGATGTCTGGAAAGGATTATAATTCTTCATTGCCGATGAAGCTTAGCTTGGCTGGGTAGGAAATTCTTGGTTGAAATTATTTATCTTTGAGAACGTTAAAGATTGGGGTCCAGTTCTTTCTGAGTGTAGGACCTGTTTTTAGGTCACATTAGAACCATGAATATTGGACCCAACTCACTATAAAGTACCACTGGGCCTTGGTGGCAATTTAAAATATTTTATCCAGGTGGAGTAGTGCTTTGAGGCTCTAACTAATGTGATTATATGTATCCTTTAGCAGACAGGCATAATTAGTATTGGTCTCAGTAAAGTTTGCATGAATAAGGACTTTATACAAAAGTAATGGTCCATTAGGAATTTGTACAGTATAGGCTTTTTACATTAATTGGTCTCTTAACACTTCATCTACATAAACAATAAATTTACATTTATTTATCAAAGCATAAAGAACTGCTCTTTAATGGGCTATATTTTCCTTTGTTTCTTGACCCAGGTGGTGAAATACAGGTTTCAGTAATTCCTGCTTATTGAAATAATTTTCTTAAAAAACAGGAAAAGCATAAACATTCATTTTCTATGATAATAAAAATGTTCTTTAAGTCAGCATTGATATAATTTACTGCTATGAACTATTCTAGGCATTTTTATGTTCTAAAATAAATGGCCACATTCTGGAAAACAGTTTGGCAGTTTCTGATAAAGTTAAACAAACACCATAAGACCCAGTAATTCCACCCTGAGTAATTGCTCCAGAGAAATAAAATGTATGTTTATACAAAAGCCTGTATGTTAATGTTCATAGCAGCTTTATTTGTAATAGCCAAAATCTGGGAAAAACCCAAAAGACCTTTAGCAGGTAAATGGATAAGTGAATATGCAAATTTTGGTATATCCATACCATGGGATGCTATTTAGCAATTAAAAGGAAAGAGTTATTGATGCACTTGACAACTTGGATGGATCTCAAGAGCATCATGCTAAGTGGGGGAAAAAAAGCCAATTTCAAACAATTACTTCTGTATGATTTTATTTATATTACATTCTAAGAATAAAAAAAAAATACAGTGCTAGAGAACAGATTAGTGGTTCCCAAGGGTTAGGATTGCAGGAAGGAAATACTTCTGAAGGGATAACATAAAGGATAGCATCCCAAGTTTCTCTGGGGTGATGAAAAAGTTTTTATTTGCCGTGTTAAATGCATCTATCCATGTGATAAAATTTTATAGAAATATATATTAAAAATTGAGTGCATGTAAACTCTGGTGAAATAAGAGTAAGGTCGGTGGCTAATATTTATACATTCCTATCAGCTTCCTGGTTTTATTACTACACTATGGTTAGGTAAGATGTTATTGGGGGGAGTTAGGTGAAGAGTACATTTGAATATGGAAACTATACTATTTTTGCAACTCCTAAATTTATTTCAGGATAAAAATTTGAAAAAAGAATCTTAGAAAGATGACTGTTGTGAGATGGAATGGCATCTTTTATACTGACATCTATTTTCTTTTAGATATTAGATAATGCTGTCTGGGAAGAAGGAGATTTGGGGATAAGAATCGAACCTCATCACATGGTTTATTAATTTCTAAGTGGAATCTTGTTAACGATTCAAAGTGAGGAAAGTAAAGACATCTTTTGCCAATTTTGGCCAGGGAAATAAGAATAATCTTTTTCATGGCATCCGATACCATCTAGAGCATCTAGCAGAAGAAAGTTGCTAATCGATGCAACATGGTCTGCAACGGTCTGTTAATAAATTCATTTTTCCTGCTCCTTCATTATTCTTCCATGTGTGGATTAAATGGATTATACTGTAATTAAATTTGACTCTGACAAGAGGCAGTACTTTCGAGCAATAAGCTTCTGGGAGGCCAACGTGCTATTCCTAGCTTCACTGCTGACTTCCGGGTCGAGGACAGGTCACCCCCACTTCATAGGATCTCATGTTTTTCCGTCTATAGAGTGAGATAAACAATGTCTCAGAGGGACATAGTGCTGCTTTATGAGCTCTATATTCTAATTGAGCTCCAAATTCCTTTATAGAAAAGTGCTCTTTGAAGATTAAAGATGTATTTATATTGTTGTTGTGACTCTTAATAGAAATGAAGCTTTAAAATCTAATTTTAAAAGCCTCCTATGGCATAGTACATTATCCATGTTTTTAAACACTGCAATCAACTGTGCACTGTTTCTCTGTGATATTTGTTAAATTAAAAAAAAATAAACAGGCACCACAAAGATATACTGTAGAACATTTTCAGAGTCATGTGCAGTGGTTTAACTGCAGGACTTCCACTGAAGCTAATGGGACTCATACTGACAAATTCTAAGCACCACTTTGAAAATTTACCCCATAGTGACAGTTTAATGCTTCTCATTGATCACAGGTTTTCAGATAACATCTCAAGGAAAAAAGGGGACAATTTAGCAGAAGAAATAAACAATCTTTAATAAAACAATTCCACATTGCAATCATCATAACTAGAGTATGGAACAGGACCTGTTGATAAGAATTGCTTATTGATAATGGTTACCAATGGGGTTATAAAAAAGTTTCCATCACATTCTAATTCCAGTTGCTCATAGAAAATAGCACACTGTCTTTTTAACTTTGAATAACATTTTTCTATGGGCAGTGATATAAATACATGGAAGTCAGAGGATTATTTCCTTTTATATGTATGTTCACACTCTTCAGAACAGGTATCAAGATGTAAAGTTCAAACCAACATGGATGTCTAAAAAACCCAGGGTCTTGTTCTATAGCTATACTTTTTGTTGCCTGATTAATGTTTGTTTTTTTTTAAAACCCCAATTGCATTCATATTAGGCCTGCCAGCAACCTATTGGACCTTCGCCTGGTGGTCTGTCTTAGAAGATAGCCTGATTCAGGGTAGCGTGGACTACATGGCCCTCAAGGTATGACCTCTTTCCATCACTCCAACCATCTCCTACCATTATCTCCACTGCTCACTGGGCTCCAGCCACAATATCTATGTCTCCTTACATAAGCCAAGCTCATCGGGTCTTAAGATCTTCTGCAATTACTATTCTCTGGCCTGGAAAAAATCTGTGCCTAAATCTTCTCATGGTTGGCTTCTTTTTAGTAGTGAGGTCAACTCAAGTGTTCACTATTTAGAAAGGTTTTCTCAGATCACCCAATCTAAGGTAGGTCCACTCTCTGTTTTATTTTCCTTATTGCTCTTATCTCTAGCTGACATTATCCTGTTTTGCAAAAATATATTTGTATATTTTTTTCTCTGTCCTCTGAGAAGACCTTACCATTTGGTGCAATGCAGTCTCCCCGGCTTCTAGAACCATGCTTAGACAGTAGAAACTGTACAAATATTTGTTGGATGACTCAAACATAAGCTTAAAACCTGGAATGATGTTTTGCTTCTTTGTCTCAGACAATCAGTCATGATATTCCATAGCTTTCCATGACTACTTTAACTTCTGTCACCTGTGCTCTGTATCACCCTGCTCCTCCTTTCATCAAAGGCACAGACAACTCTATTCTTACAGGAAGAAACCATGATTTGTTCACCTATGTATCCTTTGCACCTAAGATTGTGTTTAGCACATAATAAGCCCTCTGTCGTGAATGAATTTCCTTACATAACATGTGCTAGGACAGAATATTAGTACAATATATTATAGGGCTCTACTAAAGTTTGTAGAAGGAGTGGTAAATAACCTTTAGCTATTCATTTTCCTCTTAGGGCATTCTCGATATGATAAAATCCTATCCGCTCATCAAACTACTTTGTAGGTTCAAGTTTGTGTACCAGGTCAATAATTGTCCACGCAATTACCTAAATTACCAATAGTCTCTTAATGTAAACAAACATTCCTGGAAGTAACATTACTTACTAATTTGGAAATACTTGGAGAACCTCACGATAACATCACTCAAGAGCACATGTGATTTGATACAAGCAAGTCAGTCTAGTTAAGACTCCAGTTCCCCTTCAGCTTAGAGGGCAGCAATAGGTAACCTGATTTAGTTGATATACTTCTAGAACCATGCTTAGACAGTAGAAATTGTACAAATGTTTGTTGGATGACTCAAACATAAGCTTAAAACCTGGAATGATGTTTTGCTCCTTTGTCTCAGACAATCGGTCATGATATTCCATAGCTTTTCCATACTTAAGGCTGATATTTGAATTCATGTTATTCTGTAAAGTCTGACTTCCCATTCAAAGATCTTGAATTACTTACAATGAACATAAAAGTGCCATGTTTTTTTAAAATAAGTTGATGATAATAGACCGGGTTCAATTAAATTCAATATTAATATGCTAACAAACAATAAGGGCAGATTTTCCCAATTGGATAGCTATGTTAAGTTTTCTAGAGTTAAATGAGAAATCAATTCCGGTTTCTTCACCTATCATCTTTCTAACTTTAGGCAAGTTTTTTAAGCCTTGTCTTACTTCCCCGTCTAGCAAATGGGATCTTATGATATTTACATATACTTCAATAAAGTGCTTAGAATAGTACCTAGCATAAAATAGTTCTCAAAAAATATCAGCTATTATTAACTAAAGGGGTTAAAATGATTTTAATGTTCTGTAATCAATCAATTCTACAGGTTTTAATGATCCTCAGATGGTCCAGTTAGTCACATGGAAGGAATCTAATGTGCACTGAAGGAATTTCCACATTTAGAAGTAGAGACATCGCAGAAGAGTATTTGACTGCCATGAAATAACCCCAGAGAATGTAATTTCTAAAGGGCAAAAGAGATTAGGAAGTATAGAAAGCAATGCCATTCAAGAGCAGATTTCTTGGAACAAAAGCTGGAGAAGGAAGAGAAGCAGGAAAATGATGTCTCCAATCAGTTTAGAAGCCAGTGGCAGTTTTAGGAGTCTGTGGCTTAATTTTTGAATATATCAGCAGCTTAAGTTGCCTTTTATAAGTTGATTATAATAGACAGGGTTCAATTAACCCACAGATGTATTAGAATAGCGTAAGCCATGCAGTTTATCTTAATAAAGGCTTCAATTTTGTTTTAGCCAAGTAAGAAGTTGGTTATATTTTCTAATAAAAATACACTTGGTATTTTCCTGAGGAACTGTTATCTCATGTCAGACATATATGCTGAGTTCATGGGGGAAACATCTGTGCTGTGGTTCGCCTCTTTCATCCTCTTGTGGAAAAATTACACTGAAGGGAAACTGTTAAAATAGCAATAAGAAATCAATTTACATTTAGCAACAAATGCAGATCCAAGATTAATAACACACTGGTATTTTCTGCTTCACTGAGACACACTGCAAGACTGAAAAATATAGTCCTGTTATATCTGTCTTTAGAAAGAGTCACCATCTAAAAAAAAGTTGCTGTTAAAAGTAATTGTTGGCTTCTTGACACATCAGGCTCATTAATGTGATTTGAGTATCAACCTTTGTTACAATTTGCAATTTTCAGATAGGACATTAACAAAAGTTAGGAAAAAGAATGACTATGAAATCAGTCTTTGAGAATATGCACACATTCTCAATGCTGATGCTATTAGGTAAGTGATTTATGTTTGACTGTAGAGAAGCCATAAAGCAGCCAGCCCAAGAAAACGAAGGGCAGCTTGTGTAATTGTCCCGAAAGTTACCCAAATCGGAAATGCTGTGGTTATTGCACACAGCAGTAGAAATGCTATTATGACAGAAGAGTCTTACGGGAGGGATAGACATTGAACACATAGGTATGAGAAACAAGGTTACATGCTAATAATATTTTACTGATTGTTCAAGCAAACTCTCAAAACCATGCAGAGATGAATCAATATACAGTAGTAATAAAATAACATAATTAAAAAAATTAAATAGATTTTTTCCCTTCTAGGTTACGGTTGTTTAAAAAATGTTTTCTAAGCACAAGTATACAACATTTTAGGATTTCTTAAATAAATGAACTTTTGAAATGTTCTTGGCCTGGCTAAAGGGCAGGGGTAGAAACAGTGGGTAGTTCAGAAGGGTAAGTGCTAAAGTCCTTAGGAATTAGTCCATGGTCTCACTCAACAGGGCCTTTGTCAATAGGGTTCAATCCTCTATGAGGCTTGCCAACTAACCACAGTAGCATCTTTGGTCTGTTTCTTATTGAAAAGAATAACACTGGTGTGCTTACAGAAAACATTTCCCATGTTGACGGCACAACCAGGCTACTATAACCTTCTCTGTGTTCTTTTCTTGACTGCGCAAGACTCCTAAAAACATTTCAGTATTTGGCATGCTCAGAGCAATTAAATATTATAAATACATGAAGTCTTGAGAAGTTGTTTCACATTTCTAAACTCCTACTGAGAGCAGTGATCATGGACAAATGACAGATGCTATTCTTTTTTCCATTTTGCCTCAGTAAATTAAGCTGAGCTTTACCATTTTGCCAGTGATATTAAGTAATTTATGGACCTGTTAAACAGGCCTAGAAATAGTCTCAACAGTCATCTGGTACAGTCTAGTGCCTTCAGATGGGTGACATTTTATTCCTCCATGTGGTTAAATTTTACTGACTTCATACTGATAAGCTACATTTAAACATGTTCCACTAATACATCAAGCTGGACCACAGGTCAAACACATACATTTAATAATACACTGAAAAATGCACAGTTATCCTAACTGTAAGTACAAATCTAGCCTTTGTTCTAATAGGGATTCATTATGTATTTATCCATAAAAATTTCTTCCAATTCAATTAATTTACTAGCAGTAAAATATCTAAATAAAGAAAAGGCCTGAAGAGTTAACAAAACTGCAATTATGCATAAACCTAATTTTTTTTTGAGTTGGAGTCTCACTCTGTTGCCTAGGCTTGGGGGCAGTAGCACGCTCACGCCCACCCCAGCGTCGACCTGCTGGGCTCTGGCGATCCTTCTGCCTCAGCCTTCCAAGTAGCCAGAAACACAGGCACGCATTACCACGCCCGGCTAATTTTTTAATTTATTGTAGAGACGAGGTCTCGCCCAGTTGCCTGGGCTGGTCTCGAACCCTCAGGCTCAGGCAATCCACTCGCCTCAGCCTCCCAAAGTGCTGGGATTACAGGCTGAGCCACCAAGCCTGGCCTAAACCTAAATTTTTAAGGTCACTATTGATAGGACAAACGGCAAGTAAGATTACAGATAACATCATTCTTAGAATCAAGATCTGCAAGAATCTGAGATGGAAAGAGAAAGATTAAAGGACTAAAGACGTGCTGATATAACCATAGCTGAAAACAGGTATCAAAAGACAGTAAGCATCTGTGAAATAACTTTCTTTTTGGCTTGGAGGCCAGAGATACATTGGCATTGCCTCTGGAATTGGAACAAAACCAATTTTTAATTGGTTTTAAAATCTGGAATGAAACATCCTTCCAGTCATCCATGAACCGACCTTATCCTGTAAAAGTTGAGTGAATCTTGGCCAACCATCTGCCTTGTGAATTGTTTTGTTTGGGCTCCTCATGGGACAGAAAGCACTTGCACAGTAGTTTCACATCAGGTTACAGTCCTTCATAATGTTACTTGCACAAAAAATTCAGAGAAAATATCTTGAGGGAGAAAAATCAAATGCCTTCGCTATATGCCCTGGGGCTGGACAGATCTGCAAAGCTGGGAATTTCCACCAACTTCGCTCCATATCATAACATAACAGCTTCCAAAAAGAAGTAAAAGCTATTATTGGAGAAGAGAGATAGCTGGGCAAATAGATTGCATTAGGGAAGGTCAAACAAGGTATTTTGAAAATGAATTTAACCTAGAATTCTACTAGATTTCCTATTATAACACCAGTGCCTCATACACAGCTAAATTTCTATATATTCTGGCGGAATGAATGCTGACTCTTTTGAAATGTGCACTTTATGAAACAAGTATGGAATAAAGGATTCTTCTCAACAGTACCCATGAATGGGGAGACATTTTCCTCCTTGAATCCACTGCTTTCACACAGAGAACAGGAGTGAGAGAGGAAACTAAGATGACGCGATAATTCCTGACTCCTAAAACAAATGGAAAACCTGTGGTAGATGAAGATAGTCCAAACTATTTTGAAAATTAAAAACCCACTTTCTCAGCTTGGAAATAGTTGAAATAACTAAGCCCCATCAAGAATTTGCAGTATTTGGGTTTGAATGGCTACCTAAAAATGAGAAGGACAAAAGAACAATAAAACCAAATTTAGTTGTCCAATTGATAATAATAATAGATTATATGTATAGGTTTTTAAATTTGATGATAATACTTTAAAAAATATTGCTGGAAGATGCCAGATCTTAACTCTAGAATACTCTATCAGATCTTCCTAAGGAAGTACAAATCCAAGCTGGAACCCAGGTGAATGGAGGTCCTCTGAAACCATAGCAGCTGGAGAGGTGCAGAGATGTACTATTTATTTGGAAATTGCAGGGTGGGGGGCACATATTTCAGAGTGTAGAGCACTTTGTCATATCTAAAGTTGCCAGTGAGTTATTGAGATGTATTCCTAGGACTAAGAAACTGCTATCCATTCCAGCTGATCAAGAGCATAACCTGGCGTCATATTATGAAGCAAAAGGAGTACTTTTTTATACTTACTGAAATTAATGCTTCCCTAAATCAGGGCAACACTGGAGAACCACCTATTTCAGTATAACTTAACAAGTGGGCATTTTAGAGTCAGGTACCTGGCTCAAATCCCAGTTCTACCATTTACCACATGTATGACTTTCAGAAACCCACTTTGGCTCTCTTTGTCACAGCTTATTCATCTGCAAAATGGGATAATAAAAAGACCTATCTTATAATGTTGTGGTGGGGATTAAGTGACTCAACACTTAATATACAAATTGCCTGATCCGTGATAAATTCTCCATGGATGTTAGTTTTTAGTGTTAATCAAGTGTTGCAATACAGGAGACAGAAGAAGAGGATGTGATGTCATCCGTCCAAGTATCTGGGACTTTGATATTTACCTATAACACAGAAAGGCTTCCGGGCAAACCTCAATCTTCCTTGCCATCCTCTATACCGACAACAGCAACCCGCAGACCAGATTCGAATGATGAACTCCAAACCAAAAACGACAATCATCACGAACTCCTAAAATATCAGATAAGACATGTCAGAGAGAAGCATTATGGAGAAAACCAGCTCTATGAATATTTGTGGACATTTAGGCATTTCGTCTAAAAGACCTAGTTGCTAATATCTAAGGCTAAGAATATTTCCTTTTCTCTATTGTACCCCACATCTTTAAAATAAAAATAATAAAAAAAAGAATATTTCCTCTTCTCTAAATAAAATCAAACCTGGAGAACATCTGAACCTCATATTGTCTGCATTTCCTATCATGGAATGCTATTCGTTTTCACGAACACTTCGCAAATTTAGGAGTCAGTTTCAATACTAAATGTGCAGGCTGAATAATGGATCTGTCTCTCTGGAATTTATAGTGTAGCTGACTTTAGCTACCCAGTAACATGTGGAATATCTGATATAAAATAGTGGATCCTGAAATACAATAGCAAGTTTTACAGAAAACAGAGCTTCATTTTGCTGCAGGGAGTGACATAATCTCTAAGCCTTCAAGGGTTGTTCTCAGATAAAGATAACTAAATATTTAGAAGTAGACTGAGCTCTTTTGTCACAGTATCAAAATCTCCTTAAAAAAACAAGTTTCAAAAGCATTACCATGTGTGGCACATATATCTTTTGCCAGAAATGAGCCCCTGAATCCTCTGGACCCGAAGCTTATTAATTATCATACTGTCCTTGGCAAGAACTACCTAGAAAACAACACCTGTTCCAGGAAAATGACTTTAGAGATTATTTAGGAAGAGTTGTGAGTTAACCCTGGGGAAAAGGCCAGCTAAGGTGGCTCATTAAACAGCCAGTCATAGAATGAAAAACCAAATGGAATTTGTAAAAAAAAAGCATCACTTGAGAAACCTTAGCACAGTCACCTTGATGTCCCTTCAGGGACACGCACTGTATTTATCAAATTGGTTTTCCTTTAAAAAAAATAATTCATGTTCTTGTTTTTAAGCAAGTTCAACATTTATAATGTATAATATTTACTGATTTTTATTATAATTGTTTAATTATAAAAGTTGATGTAGGTTTTTATCAAAACTTCCAACATCACAGAAATATAGAGCATAGAAAGTAAAAGTTCGAATCCATTCCACACTCCCCCAGCCCACTCCCAAGATAAAAACTGTTACCAAATTTATAAAAATGGCATTTTGTTGTAAGTTTCAAGCAAATGTCGGCTTCTTTAGTTAGAGTATGCGATGATGTGCTGCACTTTTGAAATGCCTAGTAGGGATATATCATTCCATCATTCTGTTATTTTGCACTAAATAACCCACAAATATTTCTCATACCCCTCAATATCATCATTGATACTTACAGTGACTTAAAACGATGTACAAGATGCATCTTCAATGAAGACTTTATGTACAGATAACCAACGTTAAGGTCAACATACACTCATTAATGATCTGAGGGTTTTGTATAGTTTTGATTTTCAGTTCATATCAGGGTAGTTTAGTCTATTCACTTATTAAGGTGTCTAAAGTGCCCTATCATCTGATTGTAATCCAGCACATCTTTCCACATACAGAAAGTGTGCTGAGGCTCATAATGTCCATGTAGCAGTGCCTATGACCAAATTAAGATTAATGACAGGTTCACTTTTTTAATCCCTGCCCCTAACTCCTATTTATGCCAGTTGTAAGTTGAGCACTCCAGTTGTGAGAGGTCATATTATGAGAGATATCCAAGAAAATCCCAAATGTGGCCTGAGCACCCAGACACTACCATGTAATGAGATTTCTTTATCATGGAAACAGATGACACCAATAGATGTATGACCATTGTTCTTAAGTAAGGCATGTTAAGGTCACTGTTCTATTTCCATGCTGGAGTAGTGCAGGATAAATTACATTTACAAAAATCTTTACCTAAGATTCCTGTTCAGAAATATTGCTTGCTGCTTTTTTGTTGTTTTTCAAAAAGGTTAGGAGAAAAATGAAAACAGAGTCTCAAAATCATGAAGCAAAACTGATAGAGCTGAAGGAAGAAATGGACAAATCCACAATTATATTTGGGGACTTCATCACCCCATCCCCATTTGGAACAACAAGCATAGAACTATTAGAAAGAAAATGAGCAAATACACAAACACAGCACATCTGACCTACATGTATCTAACAGATAGATGTAGATCATTATACCCCAAACCGGCAGAATATACATTTTTGAAGCATCCATGGAACATTTATCAAGATGAAGTATATCCTGGGTCATGAACAAACTTCAAGAAGTTTAAAAGAATAAAATTATACAGAGTGTATTTCCAAGCCATAATGGAAACAACCTAGAAATCAATAACAGAAAGACAACAAGCACATTTCTAAACATGTGGAAATTAAACAATATGCTTCCTAGTAATCCACTGGTCAGAGAGACAGTCTCAAAGAAAATTTAAAAATACACAGAACTCAATGAAAATAAAGATGCAACATATCAAAATATGCAGGAGGCAGTAAAGGCAGTGCTGAGAGGAAAATTTATAGTACTGAATGCTTACATTAGAAATGAGGAAAGGTCTCAAATTAATAATCTAGGTCTCTACCTCAAGAAATTAGAAAAAGAGGTAAAATAAACCCCCCAAAACAAATAGGAGGAAATAATATAGGTAAGAGCCTAAATTAATGAAACTGAAAAGAGGAAAACAATAGAGAAAATCCATGAAGCAAAAAAGTGGTTCGTTGAAAAAAAAAAAATAAAATTGATAAAACTCTTTCTTGAAAATGGACAAGAATTACCAATATCAGGAATGTTGTAGCAAAATCACTACAGATTCTACAGTCATTAAAAATGAGGAGATGCTATGAATAACTTTATGAAAATAAACTTGACTTAAAAGAATGGACCAGATGCTTGAAAACTACAAACTATAAAAACACAGCAAAGAAGATACAGATACTCTAAATAGCCCTATAACCTCTAAGAAAATTACCTCAGTTTAAAATCTCCCCAGAATGAAATGTCCATCCCAGATGGTTTTCCTGGAAAACTCAACCCACTATTTAAAGAAAGATACACCAATTGCATACAATTTCTTGCAGAAAATAGAAGAGTAGAATCATTTTATCAGGCCAATATTATCCCCAAACCAGACAAAGACAATACAAAACAAACAAACAACCCCCCCACCAAAAAATCTACAAACCGAACTTAGACACTAAAATCTTCAACAAAACTGAGTTAGTCAATACATACAAAGTATATACCAAAAGCAGTTAGAATTTATTCCAGGTATGCTAGGCTGGTTCAGTATTCAAAATCAATCAATACAGTGTGTTAAATCAACAAGCTAGAGAAGAAAAAAAATCACTATATCAATCAATGCAGAAATAGCATCTGACAATATTTCTAATATCCATTAATGATTAAAAAAGAAAAAAAAGCTTTCAGCAAGTTAGGGATAGAAGGTGAACACCTTAATCTGATAAACAGCATTTATAAAAGACCTAACATCATTCTTAGTGGTTGGTTGAATGCTTTTCCCTAAAATCAAGAACAACCAAGATGTCTACTTTAATCACTCTTATTCAACATAGTACTGTAAGTTATAGTCCTAGCAATGAAGCAAATAAAAGAAAAAAAGTGTATACAGCTCACAAAGGAAAACATAAAATGGTCTCCATTTGGAGGTGGACATGATTGTACACATAAAATCCTGAGCAATCTATAAAAACACTCTTAGAACTAATAAGTGGGTCCAGTAAGGTTGCAAGATATATGATCAACATACAGAAATCAATCACATTTCAGTATACTAACAATGAGCATGTGGAAACCAAAATTAAAAACGGTATTTTTTATGACCATTTCAAATAAAAAATAATACTTAGATGTACACTTAGGAAAACACAAACAGTTTATGTGTGCTGAAAATTTCAAAATGCTGATGAAAGAAATCAAAGAAGACCTAAATAAGTGAGGAGAAATAGATGTTTATGAATTGGAAGACTCAACATGGTAAAGGTGTCAATTCTTCCCAAATTTATCTATGGGTTT
Organism: Tarsius wallacei; assembly: GCA_963574415.1. NCBI lineage: Eukaryota > Metazoa > Chordata > Mammalia > Primates > Tarsiidae > Tarsius > Tarsius wallacei. The sequence goes on along the minus strand of CAUYQG010119691.1, from coordinate 11,557 downwards.
AATGAAATTCCTATCAAAATCTCAGCAAGGTTTTTTTTTTTTGTAGGTACAAACTTAATCTATAATTTATGAAAATTTACAGGTCCTAAAATAGCTTAAAAAATGTTATCAGGAAGACTAAAACTTTTTACTTGATATTAAGTCCTATTATGTTGCTCCAGTAATCACGACTGGTATCGGCGGAGAGATAGACACACAGAACAGTGAAACTGAAGGGAGAACTCAGAACTGGATCCACACAAATATGCTCAAAGGATTTCTGTTAAAGGTACAAAAGAAATTTGAAGGACGAATAGCCTTCAACAAATGATGCTGGAGAAATTGGACATCCATAGGCAAAACAATGAACCTTAATTTATACCTCACACCTTATACTAAATCATTTAAAAATGGACCATGATCTTTCATATTAAACATAAAACAATAAAACTTTGCGTAAAAAAAAATATGAGAAGATTTTGGAGATTTGGGGAAGAGTTCTCAATCTTGACATCTAGAGTACAAGCTATAAAAGAAAAAAGTGACAAACTGAACTCAATCAAAATTAAAAACTTACTCTGTGAGGACTCATGTACTAAGGACGAAAAGGCAAACTATTGATTGGGAGAAAATATTTGCAAACATGAAAAAATTTTTGACATCATTAGCCATCAGGAAAATGGGAATGAAAGCCGCAATGAGATATTAACACACAGTTGTCAGAATGGCTAAAACAAAACACAGTGACAAAAATAATGACAACACAAGATGCTGAGGAAGATTCAAGGAAGTTGGATCAGTCAGTGCTGATGGGGAGGTAAAATATTACAGTCTCTTTGAAAAACAGCTTGGCAGTTTCTTACAAAACGAAACATACAGGTAGCATATGACTTGCAATTGTACTCACGGGCATCAACATCAGAGAAATAAAAACTAATATTTGTCCAAACACCTGTACATGAATGTTTGCAGTGGAATTCTTCAAAACCAGAAAACAGTCCAGATGTCCCTCATCATGAAGATGTTTAAACAAGTGATGGCACATTCCACTGTGGAATGCTACTCAACAGTAAAAATGAAGGAACTGCTGATACACACAACAACTTATATGAATTGCTAGGAAGTTATGCTGAGTGAATAAAAAATGGATCCCAGAAGGTTACACACCGCATTATTCCATTTATATAAAACGTTTAAAATAAAAATGTTTTAGAACTGGAGAAATGGCTGGTGAAGGGAGGGTCGGGCAGGTAGAAAAGAACAGGGGATATGGTTATGAAAGGGTAACTTGAGAGATCCTTGAGGAGTGATGGCAGTATTCATGTCTTGACTGTTGTGTTAGATACACCAACCTCCACATGTGATATAACTGTACAGAACTAAATTCTCACTCACACAAACGTGTACAAGTAAAACTGGAGAAATCGGAATACGGTATGTGAGTTGTATCAATATTATTATCCTGATTGTAATGTTACACAATTTTACAAAATGCTACCATTTGGAGGAAATCAGGTAAAGTACACATACAATATCTCTGTACTATTTCATGCAACTGCATGTGAATCAAAAATTATCTCAATAAAAATTTAAATTAAAAAAAGACTTTTCCAGCAATCTAGATAATGGGATAGACTCATAAAAGGGAATGTGGTTTTATTCATGTCCAGGTGCTAGATCTGATCTCACTGTGTTTTGGTTTGGTGGTGCTCTTTAAATCACCCTTTGGATGACGATCTCATTATTTTATTTTCCTATGACATAAAAATATAAAAACCTGTTATGTTTAGTTGAAATGATTTAGATTAGGAATGGTTCTTCTGACTCTTTCAGCCACAAGACAAGTGCTGGTGTCTTTGCCACTGTACCTAAGGATAAATCAGTTTATTTTTTCTCATTTGGATTTAGTTGAAATAAAATGCCCACTATTTACTCAAATGGCTACTAAAGAGATTAGTGAGTAATATTCAGGCTACTTGACCTGTTCGAAGGTAAACTGTGATGGAAAACTGATGTTATTAACAATGGTCCTGTTCTTCCTTACTGAAGTACCTATTTTTTTTTTTTTTAATTTTTCTTTTTTTTTTTTTTTGAGTTGGAGTCTTACTCTGTCGCCCAGACTGGAGTGCAGTGGCTGCTCCCGGCCACCACAGCCTTGACCTGCTGGACTCCAGCGATCCTTCTGCCTCAGCCTTCCAAGTAGCTGGAACTACAGGCGCGTGCTACCACACCCGGCTAATTTTTGATTTATTGTAGAGACGAGGTCTTGCCAAGTTGCCCGGGCAGGTCTCGAACCTGTGGACTCAGGCAACCCACTCATCTTGGCCTCCCAAAGTGTGGGATTACAGGCTGAGCCACTGAGCCCAGCCTTTTTTTTTAGTTTTAAAACAAAGTTTATTAGAAAAAGAAGAGAGGAGAGAAAGATCGAAACCTGGCTTTGACAGCCCTCTACAAAACTAAAGGCACTCAATGTTGATTATTTTTATCACTAGCCTTGAAGGAGTTATAGTGTTTCCTGATTTGTCCTCAAGGAATTTTGGTAAAGCATAGATCACTTTTTCTATTCTTCTTAAAGACTAAAGAGATTTAGAAACCTAAAAGTCAGTGGTAGAGCTAGTCTTGAATTTTATCTAGACTATCTACGGAGGATACTAATCTAACATTAACCTTCTTCCAGATGTTAAGGAGACCTCTTTATATGCCACGTCAGAGAACTATAGTACAATCTCATTAATATATGACTGTTAGATAATTTGAGGTTGAAATTCTGTCCTTGAAGTTATTTTGTCTTTAGCTACTTAAACTTGATTTAGGTAAAGATTGTTTTTTGGGGATACAAATTAAGAAGTCCGAAAAGCCTATGCTCTGATTGTTTTCTCATTAGTTAACAGCACTGTTTATTAAGACACAATGACCTTTGTCTAATCTACAAGATGTCTTCTGTGGCCATTAGTTTTTTTCTGGTTTTATGCCATCAAACAACATTTCTGTTAAAATTAAACGCTGACACTATAAACCCCATGACATTTGCACTGTTTCTTAAAGAGCTGTGACTAATTAGATATACATAATTGGAACGATTGCTTTTATTCAGAATATCAACATAATCAATCTCTAACTATTTTTTGCTCCTTTGTGTGTGTGTGTGTGTGTGTGTGTGTGCATATTCTTTTTTTTTTTTTTTTGAGTTGGAGTCACACTCTGTCCCTCAGACTGGAGTGCAGTGGCCGCTCCCGGCCACCACAGCCTCAACCTGCTGGGCTCCGGCGATCCTTCCTACTCCAGCCTTCCAAGTAGCCGGAACTACAGGTGTGCGCTACCATGCTTGGCTAATTTTTTGATTTATTGTAGAGATGAGGTCTCGCCAAGTTGCCCAGGCAGGTCTCGAACCCGCGGGCTCAGGCAATCCACTCACCTTGGCCTCCCAAAGCGTGTGATTACAGGCTGAGCCACCGAGCCGGCAGTGTGCATATTCTTAAAGTAACCTAAGGCTAACAGGCCAGCATGCCTCCTCACATAATTGCTGCAGGGTAAGAATTCATTATGTAAACTGTGCCATATATTGCAAAGAAGGGCATCAGTCAGAAGGGTTGCAGTTATATTTCTAAGTAATTTGGAAAATTCTAATAGTACAATATATGTTAAGGAAATGAAATTAAGATTTAGAGATGGCTCCCAACTTAAAATGTGGAAATAAATATCCAAAGGAAATCATTTTTTGGAATTTTGTCTCTTTGAGGAGTAGAAAAATATTCTAAAAACATGCATACTACTCATTACTTATAGGACATCACATGGCATTATCAAGCTAGCTAGCTTTCCAATTTTTCCTTACTTTGTGGGAATGTATATTAACTATCAGTGTATTGGAAGATAATTGGAGGGAATGAATGTTTTTCCCAAAGGGACTAATTAGGACACGTGACTACTTTCCAAATCATGTTTGTATGACGATGGTGGTGAAAGTATGACAGAACTTTACTAAATTGCTAAGTAGACAGTTTAGGGGGTGGATATGGAGAAATAGGGTTTAAGATGGGGGAAATTAGGATAAGGTGTGAAGGGGCATGAATGGTTCCTGCTTTGACTGAGATACTTTTAATAGATAGTGTAACTGGAGCTAGCCTCATTGGCTAGAAGGCTTAAGAAGACAATGATAGATGAATTTTATTAAGTAGTACCAGCAAAATTCAGTCCCTTTGTAGGTCTTCTCTCTTTTGGTTAGTTGATTTCTGAAATTTCTTTATAAATGATTTATTCATTCAATCTTTTCCTACCTGTTAAAATGTAAATGTCCCTCTGAAAAGTAATTCATTTTATCACACCTAGATGACAATGTTCATTTATCCTAGAGCATCTTCAGAAGGGTACAGGGAAAGAAATAGTTAGAAAATATCCCATTCCCAAGGACAGATTTACACTTTGTCACCAAGGAAGAATCGGGGCAGATGTTTATCAGGTAACAGAGCCATGGTTGAAATTATGTAGGCCAGAAGCGTTGGCCCCTTCTTGGGAGGAGAACACTAAACAGGACCCTTGGAGTCCAGCCTGGAGTGGCCCTATGAATCCCAGTTACCAGATGAAGTGCTTCATTGAGGCCTTCTGTCCTCCCCTGTGGTGGCTTTAGATTTTTAGGGATGGGCTTGGCTAGTGACAGATGCTATAATATATGCCTGCTGTGAGGTAGCTGCCCAAGTGATCCCTTCTGTGTTGATTGCTTATGTTCTAAAAGCCACATCTGCATCTGGGCAAAGGACGTCTGAGGCCTTCATCTTCACCTGCTACAAGAGGAGAATGTCCATGGGGATCCACTCTCTTCCTCCAGCCTTCCCTGGACACAGACAGCAGTCTCACTGAACTCTTTCTGGTTGTCCACCGTCTCCTGCCCCAAACCTATTTATATCTTAATTGGATAGAAGTTTACGTATAGGTGTGTCTGCAGGTAGCCACATGTGTATATAGCAAGCACTGGAATGATATCTCTGAATCATAAACTTTAAGCTGGAAAAACTGAAAAATGGTTTTCTGTATCAAACTGAACCCATATATCCATTCTGTTATGATTTTGCAAGAGAACCACAGATTCGTCAGTTTAACTTACAACTGAAGCTGAAAGCCCTGAATCAGATCAAAGTGAAACCATCAATAGTACCTCTAAAAGGAATGACATCAAACCAAGTTTCCATTTGATTTAAGGTACTAATTTGTTTCTTTCTCTTTAACCTACAGATTTTTCTCTCTTAAGAACCATATGAGCTTGCCCCTAAATAATATGAATTGCAAGTTACAAGTTAAAACTAACACTGTTACCAGAAATAAAATTAGGCCATTCTTTTAGTTTTATAATAAGAACACATGCAAGGGTTTTTCTTACTTATAAAAATTTAAGATACTTATAAGACTTTAAATACAATTCTAAAAACAAACAATATATTTCAATTAGAGAGATATTTCTGTCCTTTAGAAATCAGTACATGTCAGCCGAGTTGATTATAAAGCAAATTTTATCTTCTCATGTTGGTGATGTTTGTCCTGTGGATTGAGGTGGACATCTGTGCTCAGGCCAGAGTTGGTATGGCTTCTGTGCTACTGAGAGGCTGAGAGAATGGTCAGGACTGGGCATGCTTTTGGAGAGCCTTCAGAACTTTTAATCTGTCTTACTGGGGAATTGCATCTCTGCCCGTAAAGCTGCCCTTTCTTGGATCAAAGAAATTGGCTTTTATATTGAGAGATCCCTTGACTTCCAGAATATCTGCCCTTTCCCTCTTTCCTTAGGGTATTTACATAGTTTAGTACAACTAACTTCTCTGAAACCTTTGCTTCACCTATTCGTGTTCTGCTTTTCTTGCATTTATTTTACAAATGTATACTGAATACCACAAACATGAGTATGCGAAGATGAACAATGTGTTCTATCACCCCTGAGCAGTTTATAATCTATTTGGGAAGGATAAGACACATGTATTAGAAAACTTATAACACAATGTGCCATGAGCTCTGTCTGAGTGGTGTTTCCTAGAGAAACTACTTACCTGCTATTGTAACTCCTCTACCTAGGGCAGCCCCTCACTGAATGTTTGTTAAAGTTTCCTGCAGTTCAAGGTTTGCAAAAACCAATTAGCATACTGTTTTACCAAACCATGAAGATCAAAATTCTGAGAAAGAGTTAGCTGGAGGTAGAAAAATTGGAAGAAGTTAATTGGTCTATATATACATTTTTCTGACCTGTCTATTCAGCTTTATTGACACTAATTGCAATGAAAGGATGAATGGCTTCTTACCGCAAGATATCTTGGTGTCAGTGTGGGCTTATTTTGATTAATATAAGCCACAGGACAGTAATTACTTGAGTTCACTCCTATGATTTATATCACCAAACAATTTTATTTTCATTCGTGGTCATCTGCTATTTCTTCTCTTTTTACTTTTTTACTAGCATAATGGGATTTTTTTTTATTTTTTTTAACCAATGACTACAGCACTGGGGAAATGAAAAAAGTGAGAGGCTGTTAATTCCTTTTATTTGAGCATGTTTTAGGCCGAATCTGTACATGTCTTGGTTTTTGAAGGAAATGAAACTTCAGGGTAGAGTCAAAGTGCCTCCTGAAAGCTAAGCAGAAACCACCCATGTATTTTATTCATTCAGTAATGAGGAAAGCAGAGGCTGTGTTGATGGAGGAGTCAATCTCTGAGGACATCAACTGTTGAGCTGTCAGTAGGGAAGACAGTCTGTTTGCTGGCTAAATGTGAAAAGGGTGGACATAACCTGAAAGAAATGGATAGCTTTCTTCACAGCCTTCAGAGGACAAAAGGTTCTTGACAGGGTAGTGTTGGAGTTCAGCAGGAATGAGATAGATCTCATTTTCTTTCCATGCTTCTAGGTTTCCTGTAGAGCTGCATGTGCCTCTGGGAAAAACGCGTATGCCTTTTGGATAATCTGTCCAACTTCTTTCTAGATATTTCTGGCAAAACAGGAGGCATTTTGATTCTAAACTTAATCTTCCTTCCTCCTCTCCCACCCATGATAACTGATTGCCCTCAAAAGCACCAAAATGCTTTTTATTACTATGATTGCCTTTATTTTCCCACTACTATTGTATGTGTTATTGATGTTAAGAGTCTGTGGCAATGTGAGTGATACCTTTTGGTGAGAGGTAGGAAAACACACCTCTGTCTGTGCATATTGCACACACACTTGTACAAAAAACTTTCAGAACTTGATGCTGAAACTCAGCTAGCTTCATGCAGAAGAATAGGAGAGACAAAATTCTGAGAATGAAAATCTATAGGAGACACTATTAACAGAACATGCCATCACAAATAGAAAGTGCATATTAACTCTCAGTGCAATCTGATAAACGTAAAACAGTTAACTGTCCTCAACGTACATAAATCAGTAGCATCGTGACAATATCCCATTAAAAGTACTTTCTAAATTGAAGGGAAATTTAAAGTTTTCTGTCATTTTGAATGTAGATTACAAAGAAAAATAAAATGCATGCAGGACCATTTATTTTAATGGTTTCGACTTTATTGACCATGTTAATCGTCACAGTGTACACTTTATGAAATCTGTGATGATTCTGGGATATTTATTTATATCTCTAATTGTTTCTAGTCATCCATCAAAATCATTCAAGGCCAGTCATGCTATGAATCAAGCGCAGTCTGAAATTGAGTAAGATGAAGGGCCTGATTGTAGATAATCTTGAATTAATTTAATGAGCTCTTCTGCTTGTTGTTAATTTGAACCATTAAACAACAAATTAAGAATGAGTGTGTCTTCTATACCTACTGACTTAAGAAAAACTGAGATGAGGATAAAAACAAGAGAAACCTCTAAGTGTTTTAGAATGATAATTTTTATGGTCTCTAAGCATAAGACATAGCACATGACAAATATTTATCAATTAGATTTAGTGATGGATTATTCTGAGAGCTGAATCCAAGGAATACATGTTACATCCTTTGTTTCTATCATAATCTATTTCTCTGTTGTGTTTTTCACCAAGCCACATTCTGATTCCCACTTGTTTCTTTTAAGTTTCCCTGTTGGAAAGAAAATGCCTTATCTTGCTATGTTTAGTTTTTATCTCAGACAGAGATGACTCTTACCGCACATAAGCCATCACTTTTATTTGCCTATAATAGCATTTGAAATGTTATTGCTGCCAAAAACCTCTGCTCACATCATCAACATATCTTAATTAATATATCACTGTCTGCTTTCCACCCATTATGCATACCTGGCAACAACCTCCCTTGGGTGATGGCGTCCATCTACAGCAGGGTGAATTGCCATCACTTGGACTGATTTGGAAAATCACTTAATGTAGAAAGGAACTGATCTGTCACAGTAACTTGAAACTGTCCTCTACTCTCCTGCTCTTTTATTTGGTTGTGGACTTATTCCTATCTGGCAACACGACACTTGATTTGGAGACCATGGTAGTAGTTTGATGATATATGAGAGGACTGAACAATTTTCAATAATAAAGCATCCTGTACACAATTAGTGACCAAAGCCATGAAAATATAGACCCACATATTGAATTTACAGGACATTAACATGAAGCAGGCTCTGGGAAAAACTAAATCTATTTAGAAGTAAAGGGTGTGCCCCAGAAAAGAATGCACTGGAGACAGAAAGTGCACTTCTTATCATTTCCTACGCAGTATGGGATGCCTGAATAGATGTAAAAAGATACAGCAGTGTCAAGTTGACCTTTTGTAAAATTTAGACAAAAGAAGTTCTGGAGCAAGGTGCATGGAAAGTACATGTACAGCCTGGCTCAGAGTGAATGGGGTAGCAGGGCTGGAGGAAAAAGAAATGAGGAACCCACGGGGTGGATTTTCTTTCGGAAACACAGAGGGTTGGGAAACTTCCTCAGCTGAAAGGGAACCGGCTCTTGCCTCTGTGATTTGGACTCCCTGCTCATTTTGTTTATCTTCCAGGCCAGTCCATGGGCCCTTGAGGGAGGAGATGCTGCCCCTACCCACAGGTAACCAGCTGTGTCCATCATAGCCTCTTGTCATGAAGGAAGCCCGGAGAATCTCTATGCAGGCCTTGAAGCAGAAGAGATGCTTCCTGCAGCTCTCTAAATCCTACCCCACAACTTGGCAGACAGGGAGTAGAATAGTATTAAAGCAAAGGATATTTCCCTTGTAACAAAGAGTATCTAAAGCCACGGAAAGTACGATGTTTAAAGACTGGCTTTATATCTAAGACTGGTGTTTCATCAGGGACTATAAATTGTTTACACTGTTGAAAGTTCCCATTTTTACAACTTTTTCCATTATTTTACTCTGCTTGTTTGCTTAGTAAATACGAGTTCAATGAAATCTTATCTTCTTCTAGAGCACAAATACAATTCATTACTTCCATTTAGACTCTATTAATTCTGAATTTGTAATAATTCCATGAGAATTTAGGTGACACTTATTTTTGTATCATTTATTAAAAGAGGATTTACGAGGCAAATTAAATGCAGAAATGAGAGGACAAGGGGAAGTTTTAGTATATTTAAGAGGAGACTTTTCAAGATTCTTAATAGCACTTATTTGCATTTAAACAATTAATGGAATAATTACATTCAAGCCATCTCGTTTATTAAAGAAAGCCCAGCAGGATCTTTATTTGGCAACAGTTTGTTAGCAGAGATTCCCTAAGTATCGACTCAATGGAAAAGTGGTAAAAGATAATCCTCTTCCAAAATTCTAATTACCCACTTCCAGTCATCTTAAATGTTTCTCAAATATCAAGCTAATCATTCCAATAAGCTACGCTAGCTGCATAAATTAGTATGCAGATATGCATCCATCTACCCCCTAGGCAGCTCCCTATCCGGATCCTTGTGATCTGTAGAGGCTGACCTCAGCCTAGCAGAGAGGTATGACGAACTGGCATAGAAGGAAGGCTTACGATCCATTTCCACAGCCCTGTTCACCAGTTCACTAGATCCTTGCTCAGAATTTTCATATTCTGTTCTGATCCTTTTCATACTTTTACAAAAAGGTTGACAGACTGCCCCAACAGACAGGCCTACTTGCCTCTTTCTCCTTGATACTGGTCCCTGAATTTCTAATAAGCTATGAGTTCTAGAACCAGCACAGTGACTTGGTTGGGTAATTGCCAAACACAGGGATCATGAATTTGGTCATAGTGGGACATGCAGGACAAATGCAGAAAATGGAGATTCTACTATGCTTCATTCATCCATTTAGCGGAGCCTAGGGCTAGGAACACGGAGGGGCTCTGCTACTTACGGGGTGTGTGCAATGTAACTTAATCTCTCTGTGCCTCAGTTTTCTTTGCCTATAAAATTGGGATGAAAAAAATCCATTCTTAATAGGGTTGCTAGCAGAGTTTAAATGGGTTAATAATTGTACAGTGTCTAACACACATAAATCTCTTTGTATCTGCTAAATAAAATAAACCCATTCATTGAATATTGTTGATTATTTACTATGAGCCAGAACTCTTCTAGGTGCTGAGATGTAGGAGTGAACAGAATAAAAATATACCTGCCCATTTGACACTTCCAGTGGAGGGAAGCAGAAAATATAACAAATAAGTACCTTTTCTAGAACACTGGGAGATAAGTGCTATAGAGAGTGATAAAAGAGGGTGAAGATGCTGGGAAGAGCTGGCAGGTTTCCAGCTATAAACAGGAGATTCAAGGTGGATCTTCCAAGCAGACTCAAGGCGTTAAGGGATATCAGATGGAAAAGGCCTGAGGCAGAGGAATCAGCTGGTGGAGAAACTCTGAGGTGTGAATTAAGAGCAAGGAGCCCTGGTGTTTGAAGTAGCCTAGGTAGAAGGAGAGGAACAGGAAGTGAGGCTAGATGGAAATGGAGCACTGGACTGTTCAGAGGCTCATTGGCCACTTAAGAACTTTGGCTGAAACTGGGAGTTTGCTCCAGGACACAAGCCTCAGGCAGAACCAGGGTAGATTCTCTCTCCTCACACAGCTGCTCCTGTCCTTCACCAGGTGGCAAATGTGGGAGATCTCTCTGAGAGGAGCTAGGCACCCACAGATGATCCAAGGAGCAGGTTATGGAAACGGGGCCAGGACTCATGTGTGTCTATTCTGGGCAAGGGAAAAGGAAAGAGAATCTAAGCTAAGAAAGAGGCATTCCCTGATGCATGCCAAAAGCAGAAGCTTGAAAATATAAATATCCTCATTAGGATATGATTTTCCATAATCATCAGGCTCTTCAAGTGGGTACTATTCTGCTCACTGCCAAGGGCCCACCCACAGTTCCTCAGTCCTAGTCTTCAATGTGGCCATGACTGGACAAGATTCCAAGAGAGCTTTTAAGGATAAACGATGTTAGACTTGGTATTGTTTATCAGCAGTAAAAGAAAGAAAAACAGCAGCTATAGGAGGAACCATCTTATATTTGATTTGTATATACTTTCCAAGATACATTTAAGTGAAAAGCAGTTTGGAGATTTCTCAAATAGATTTACCTTTCAAACCAGCAATCCCTACTGGGTATATACTCAAAGGAGTATAAATTGTTCTACAAACAACAACAACAACAACAACATCTGTACTTATATGTTTATAACAGC
>CAUYQG010119686.1:0-14226 GCA_963574415.1 Tarsius wallacei | reverse complement strand
CTTCCAAGTAGCTGGAACTACAGGCGCGCGCTACCACGTCCAGCTGATTTTTTGATTTATTGTAGAGATGAGGTCTCGCTTGCTCAGGCGGGTCTCGAACCCGCGGGCTCAGGCAATCCACTCACCTCAGCCTCCCAAAGGTGCGGGATTACAGGCTGAGCCAGCATAGCTTTCACTGTTGATATATACAGTAACTTAAATATCCTATATAAATAATTTTTCAAGGCTATTTCTTGTTTCTGACATGTGACATCTTTTTCTTATGAATGAATTAATACTACCATTGTTTATTTCGATTGCATAATATTAATCATCATCCCCCAAGCCCAAGGATGAAAACATAGAGCTCTATGTAAATCTTTATACATTATTTGCTTTTGCATTTATTCTATGTTGAATACATTCTAAAAAATTTTGTACGTTCTTGCTGAAATGAATTTTCTGTTTTTATCTCTTAGTACTGTCTATCAGTTTTACCGTATGGAATTTGTTATAGGCACACGAATGTGTTTGGTGCATTTGAGAATTGATTACTTAACCATCCTGTTCTTCACATGTATTTCCACTTTTATGGATACAACAAAATGTATGGATTGTTGGATTAAGAAATATAGACCTAGATACTAACCACCAAGAATCTCTACACGTAGAAAAGAAATATATGATCTAGACAAGGTAATCATAGTCATTATCATAATTATGTTCACTAGGAAATGTTGAATACTTATGAAGTGCCAGTCTCTCTTCTAAGTGCTTGGAGTTCCTGACATCTTAGCTTCAAACAACCAAGGGCATTAAAAAGCAAGAGTGATAGTGAACAGGTTATCTCCAGGGATAAAAGGGCACATGCTAAAAAGCAAGACTAAAAAAAATAATACATGCAGTCCTGGTCCAAATGTGTGTTAGAATGTGTGACTCCAAGTCATGGTCCTTTACCACTTAAGCAATTACTGTTCACACTTCTGAAATGCAATTTTAATTTTGTGATTTATTGCCATTTAAATATGTAATTTGACCTTGCATATGTCAAAATACATTTATTTTCCATAATACACATGGTTCTTATTTGCAGATGCCAAATTCATTTAAGTATTTTTGCTTTTTATAGATAAAATAAGACTTGCACCTGTCCATTCAGCTCTTTGACTTGGAAAAGTCCTAACAAATTTAAGTAATTCACAAACACTTTATTGCTTTTATAGCACAGAGCAAATAATAGAAACAAACATATTGAGTTTGTGCACCATGAGGAAAAAAAAATCACTAAGTTGTAATTCTGGAAAATTACAACATAAAAGAATTAAATACTAAGCACAGGTAAATAAAAATGCAATTGGCCAATTTTGAGTTAAAGAGAATAGAAAGGGTGAAGGTCTGAGGGGGAAAAATCCCTCTTATATAGTCTGCTTTCAGAAGAGAGAAAAATATGGATTTCGAGGACCTCTGAGAATTAACCTCTATCCTCAAGGAGTTATGTAAGAGAACAAACACCTCGATTTCTCCACATTTCAATTAGCCATTCTGTTCTTCATGCATGGTCCTACTGCCATGGATGCAACAAAATAGATGGGACATATTACCAGACCCAGTCTTTAATGTTGAATCCTCCCCACTCTGCTCAATGTGTTACTGCTCCTTTTCCTTCTCCTGGTTTTGCGATATTGACCTCCTCAAGCTGTATATTTAAAGCATGCATGTATCCCCTTTGCAGAGTGAACCTTTGTCGTTTCCAGACTGATGAAACACTACAAAAATAAAACCCTTCCTGGCTCCAAGTTTCCCATCTTCCCTTGGCACAAAGAAGGCGGGGGTAGGTTTGCATAAATTTGCTAAAATTTGGAGAAAGGTTTTAGTTCTCACACTGAAGTTGATTTGTATGCTGATGTGTGCTAATCAGCACAGCAGAATTCTCTAATAACATGATAATTATTATGCTGACTCAGGCCAGAATGCAATCTCATGCAACACATTTGTCTTGTCCTCTAGTAGCAGTGGTGCAAAAGGATTGATTTCACAGATGTAGTGAAGATGTTGAATTTTAAAAAGCACATTTTGTTTTGGCGTAAACATAAATACATCTTAAGGAACAAGAGAAATAACTGCTAGGAAGTGGGTTTGGGTTTAACTTAGAAAGTGATAACATAAATAATATGAATAAAGCATTAATTAATATATGGACAGCTGACCTCCCTCCAGCACCATTTTAATGATGGACACAATCCAAGAGACTCTTACTTCCTCAGGGCAAAGACTAGAAGCACCTTCCCCAACTCCCAGACAGAGGATGATGGCATCTCATTTTGGTTGTCAGGTGCAGTTTAGGAGAGAGACACATCTGGAAATATACAAAAACATGCTCTTTTTCAGGATGGAAAAATACTGCAGTTATAAGGATCAACTTTTTGTTTTGTTGTGTTTTGTTTTTTTGTTTTTGCATAGATGAGCTTCTGAATATTTGGGACAAAGGCAGATTTTAGAAATTAAGATGCTTTTGATGAATTTTAGACAAAAGGAAACATAGATATGTTGTTTCCAATTATGTTAAACTGAAACTGGAATGAATGTGGCCATCTCTCATTGTTTGCTTTTAATGGGCACTTATACAGCGCAGTCAGTCACAGCTGTTTTGTGACACCCCATTTCGGGGTATGTGTTCCTGTGAACGTTAAGTGATGTACCCATTGGTATGCTCTTCTGCTTCGGGATGCTGACGTGTTCTCTGAACTAACTTAGTGCCTCAGTAGCTCCATCCCCACGTGGTTGCTGATGACCATGCAAGCCCTGTGACCTTATCAGTTCCAGGGCACAGTCCCCTGGGAATATTTAAATGCAGGAGATTTGTTATAGGCATCCACATTTCATCTTCAGCATTTCCCCATGGGGAAGTTGCCTCCACTTAATCATTTAATAGGTAGTTCTCAAAGCTGGCTGCACACTCGTGTCCCCAGAGATTCTGATTAAACTGGGCTTTGGTGAAACTCAGAGATTAATATTTTTTAAGCTCCTCAGGTAATTCAATGTACAGCTCAGGTGGAAAATACTGCATTAGGACACTGTACATTTACCATTATACTATAAGTAAGGGATTGGCAGTAGCGGGATGCTGCCAGGGTGGAAGGGAGGACACAATCAATCAGGGTAAATGATCTCAAACCAGGCAAAGCGGAGACCAACGGGAGGCCCAAATTCTACCTGTACGATGACCACTTGTATATGTAATCCTGAATTGTACCCCACATCTTTAAAATGAAAATAAATAAAATTATAAAAATAAAACAAAATACCACATTAGATGATACATGGAAACCTCAGGCCTGTTCACTCATGGCAGGAGAGGAGGGCATGGAAACTCCTAGTGTTCTTCATATCAGCAGTCCCTAACCTTGTTGACATCAGTGACAGGTTTCATGTAAGACAGTTTCTCCATGGGGTGGGAAGAAGAGGGGGACGTGCAGTCAAATTCATGAGGAGCCACAAACTAGATCCCTTGCACAGTTCACAATAGGGTTTGTGCTCCTACAAGAATCTAATACCACCACCAATCTGCCAGAAGACAGAGCTCCAGTTGCCCACTGCTCACCTCCTGCCACACACTCTGGTTCCTAACAGGTACTAGTCCTCTGCCTGGGGGTTGGGGCTGTAGACTTGGCCATTCCACTTATTACCTCTATCCAAATCCTACCATCTAAGTCTTATTTAATTAGGGGTACTGATTCTTGCTTTGTGTTGTTCCCACTGTCTTGTACTGAGTAGTAGTTCATATTTTGTCTGCTTTCCTACTAGTGGCTGATAGTAGAAAAGCAGATGATACTCAAACATTAATTCACCTTGGTAGGCCTCTTCTCTAAGCCAAGAGAGGAGACTGGACTATAATCTATACTACACTAAACATAGAGACTCATGAGATATCATTTGCATTTTTCCAAGCATAACATTCATCCTCGAATCAATATGTTTGAAACCTTATTACCTAGCATCCTCCCCAGTGATCCAGTGATGTAATAACAAGGCATTAGCATTTTAATATATGAGAAACCCCCCAAAAACTGGAATTTTTTTTTTGGAGAGCAGGCCCCTTGTAGTACAAGCTTTCCCCACTAGGTAATTGTTCTAGGAGCACATTGGCATCAGTATACCAGCTAGCGTTGTTGCGAGAGGTTGCGTTTGGCTTCAGGGAATTTTTTTGGGGAGATTTTTTCAACTTGTTTGCCCATTTTATGATGGGTGATTTACAAGTGCGCCTGTTCATACTGTGCTGAACTTTCAGCAGTTTTTGATCAAAAACAGTATGACTCCCATGCCCCACTATCCCTAGTCACCTGATCTCACCCCCAAGAGGCTTTTTTGTTTCTTTTCCCAGGTGAAAAAAGTCCTCAAAGGAAAATGATTTGCCAATGTGAAACAAGTGAAAAAAAAATGATAGATGCACCAAAAGGTACCAAAATTGATGAATTCAAAAATTGTTTTGAGCAGTGGAAAAATCATCTTGATAGGTGTATTGCATCAAACGGTGAGTGCCTGGAAGGTGACTGAAGTTTAAACATGTAAGAACAAATGCAACATTTTTAATAAATAAACTCCAGGTTTTTATGGGTTTCCCCTCATACAGCTCTATGTGTTATAAAAACAAGTACATTTTTTACTTATCATGAAAAGCTAGATATCCTGAATAATCCCTGTTCCTTCTTTTCATATTAGTGACTTTAATTAGGTTGGCTATAAATACCTTTTATCAAAAAGTGTAATTACAAGGTTACATAATTCTAGTTTGAAAAATTTGAATCTTCATGGGTAAATTACTATTAACAAGTACGGTTGTATACATTAGAATATAACTTCATAACAGTTCCGTTAATAGCAGAAAGTGTTAGAAACAAAGGTGATTTGTCAATCAATATATATGACTAGGCTGAACTTTTGTTTGGAAGCAAAACCTTTTTGTGCTCTGTCACTTGCATTTTGTCCTGTATGATGAGTGTGGTTCTCCTCCCCACTTTCGAAAGAGCTGTGTTTAAAACAGTTAGTAGGTAGTTACTGAAAATACAAGTACAATATTTTGCCATGACATTAACTTTCCTTGTAGATTTTTTCAACTATTCTTATAGTAACAAAGCAGCCCTAAATTTCTAAAATAGGGGGAATTTAAAATTTAAGATTCAAGACTGGGCACAGTGGTGCATGTTTGTAATACCAGCAGCTTGGGAGGCCAAGACCAGAGGATTGCTTGAGCCCAGGAGTTCAAGAAAAGCCTGGACAACATAGTGAGACCTCATTCCTACGAAAATAAAAAAGTTAGCCAGGTGAGATGGCGCTCCCCTGTGGTCCCAGCTCCTTAGAAAGCTGAGGTGGAAGGATTGCCTGAGCCCAGGAGGTTGAGGCTACTGTGAGCCATGATTGTGCCACTGCACACCAACCTGGGTGGCAGATTTAAACTCTGACTAAACAAATAAATAAATAAAACAGGGGATTAAAATAAATATAAGCAGTGAATTGCTTACCATGGCAAATAGTTTTTAAGTAACACAACAGTAGCAACAATAAAACCTAACTACCAATAATAATAATAATTATAAATTTACAACGTCCTGATAATCTGGGTTTCCACCCTACAAGGTTTGAATAGCAACAAGATTGAGACTTCTCTTTGTATTTTAGTGGGCTTGTAGTTGGTTTGGTTTTATTATTTGGAGTCAGTGAAAGTATTATACTGTATCTCTATAAAGTGGCATCGACTCACATGAAAACCTTTAACGACTTCACAAGATGAGGCTGTTACAGTTACGGTGATACTTTCTGCCCATTACTTTAACTATCCAAGAGGAAGTTCCAATAATATTTTCAAGTTGGGCTAGAAGGTAATCACTGAGGCACAAACTTCTGGCTCAGTTGCAGAGGTTATATAGTTTCATTGTCTGAATTCTTTGATTTGAAGTTGCAGGAACCAACTGGAGAGCCTTCTGAAGACACAAGACAGATTAATAATAAGAGTACGGGGACCCTTATTATAAGCTTTGAATCCAGAGATAGAGATTTGCCCAAGCCTTGGTTAGCTAACACATGCAGGAAGAAACCCTGGGACTTTTCAACTTTCATCCTTATTTCTCCCTGACTTGTCTGTTGTTCTGTCTCTTTTTGCAAAAAAGCTTTCCATTCTACTCTGTCTACTTAGTGAGGTATGGGGTGAAAATCTGGCTGTTTCAGATTTGTTCAGGGACACACTCATCGCTGATGATGGGCTGCTTAGTGTTACTGAGCATTGGCTTCTGGGGTTTGGGCCTATGCATGAGGAACGGGAATAAGTTGTATAAACAAATAGTGTCAACTTTCATCGGGAATGCACGGAAAGGTCAAGGTCATGATTGTCCATGAGGCTTACCGAGAGCGCTTGCTGCCAAATCTTCAGCCTGGACCTTCTCTTTCCTTTCTTAGTCCACCTGTTATTCCTAGGGTTACCTGTCACCACCTTTTTCTCTATTTGCACAGCTAACAACCATCCCATTACTTCCTACTCTCCCACAAGACCTTGATTTGGTGTTTTCCATAATCCCACAACTGCACTAACATGGTATCTACGTTCGTTTAAGAAATAGTGGGAAGGGGAATGAAAAAGTAGGCTGTTCCTTTTTCTTTTGATTTTCTCTCAACCCTGACCAAAACTGCCCCAGCAGCAGAACCTAATAATAGTCACCATCAACAATTATGATGATAGCTTGTAGTTACTGAGTGCTTACTATGGGTAGGACTAAGCTAGTTTTTATACTGTCTCATTTAACGCTGATAACAACCTTATAGATAGGCACTCACCTCTATTTTAGATATAGGTAACCAAAGCATAGAGAAATTAACTTTCCAGAGGAGACAAAGCAGTAAGTGACAAGAGCTGGAATTTAACCCTGGGTAATCTGATTCCCGTCCAGTTTTGTTAGTAATTTGTTACAAAATAGTTGGGAAGTGCTGCAGGGCTGCCGAATAGCATATCTTGCCGTCATCTCTTTCCCACTCCATCTTTTTTTTTTTTAACTTTCGATTTATTTCTTTATTTTTTATTTTTTATTTTTTTGAGTCGGAGTCTCACTCTGTCACCCAGACTGGAGTGCAGTGACTCACTGCTCACGGCCACTGCAGCCTCGACCTGCTGGGCTCAGACGATCCTTCTGCCTCAGCCTTCCAAGTAGCTGGAACTACAGGCATGTGCCACCATGCCTGGCTAATTTTTTGACTATTGTAGAGATGAGATCTCACCAAGTTTCCCAGGCTGGTCTCGAACTCGCCAGCTCAGGCAATCCACTCATCTAGGCCTCCCAGAGTGCTGGGATTAGAGGCTGAACCACCAAGCCCGGCCCTATTTTTAATTAAAAATTTTTTTTTTTAACTTTCAATTTTTTTATTTTAAAGATGTGGAGTAGAGTTCAGGGTTAGGTATACAAGTGTTCATTATGCAGGTACCCTTGTTGATAGGAGTGCCCCCCTTTTCCTAGGCAGATTCCCACCTGTTGCCAATACCACTTCCCCGCCCCCTTCCCGGCAGTTTTCTGCTACTGCCAATATATAATATTATGATAATTGTTTAAGGTCCACTTATGAGCGAGAACATGTGATACTCAGTTCTTTGTTTCTGTAAAAGATCACTCAGTATTATATACTCTTAAGTCCATCCAGGTTGCTGTAAAGTTCATTATTTTGTTCTTCTTTATGGCTGCATAAATATTCCATCGTGTATATGTACCGCATTTTTTAATCCAGTCCTCTTTTAATGGGCAGCATGATTGGTTCCATGTTCTTGCTACTGTGAACAATGCTGTGATAAACATATGTGTGCAGGTATCTTTTTTATAGAGTGATTTGAGTTCTTCTGGGTATATTCCCAGTAGGGGATTGTGAGGTCATATGGAAGGTCGATTTTTAGATCTTTTAGGAATCGCCACACTGTTTTCCACAGAGGCTATATTAGCTTACACTCCCACTAACAGTGTAGAAGTATTCCCTTTTCGCCACATCCTCTCCAGCATCTGTTGTTTTCTGAGTATTGATGATGGCCATCCTGACTGGAGTTAGGTCCCACACCATCTTTAATAGGCTCTGCCATTTTCCTCATCCAAGAAACATGTCTCAAACCTCTGTAGGCCTGCAGAGTGAGCCTTTAGCGTAGCCCTTTTGGTCCACAGTTACATTTTCACACATCATGGATTTTCCCTCGGGAGGGCATTAATGGATAAATGTTAACCCTCCCTGTGTTCTCTCATTGTCATCCTTATTTTAGGAAGTTGAGAGAGGAGTGAAGGGGTCTTGTTCTGGATTAAGTCAGGGAAATAGGCAGTGTAAGTCAGATTCTGGTGGAGAGGTGAGCACTCCTTCTGGAAAGCCAAGAGTTTACAAAAAAGAGGGAGGAAAGTCATCTGGACTTTTGCCTTGCTGCAGATCATGGGGATCTCTTAGCACTGAAATATCCTTTGCCAACAAGGAGAAGGAGGAAGGATAGAGTGCAGTGGGGCTAGATAGATGTTTAGCATTCATAAAGCTTTGTAATCCATGGTGATTGGGTAATAGGCTTAAAGTACATTATTTGGTTATTAGATTTTTGGGAGGCTGGACTTAATAGGAGGGTACCTAATTTGAGTGGTGTAGGGTAAATGCAGGGCATGTGCCCTGCTCTCCCTCCCATGCTGATAACAATTTTATAACTGGGAAGATGGCTCCAGGCCAAGACCATCCATGTCCAGACGAAATGCCCTTGAAGATGTGCACATCTGTGAACTCAAGACAGTTGCCAGAGAAAACATCTTTGTTTCTTCTTCTTGGCACGAAATGTTTGTTTCCTTTCCCATGCTGGGGTTATATAATCTCTCCTCATGTCTAATGGGATGCAGAAGTTTCATACCAACCAGCTGCTATTGGTTCCCTCCCGTAAGTAATAATAAACCCATGCCTTCACCAACCTGTCCTCCGGGTGATTTCTTTGGAACAGGCAAACATTATGCAAGCTCCTGTGATACAAATGGGAAAATGGGGATGAAATGGAATTAACTTACAAGTGCATTTTGGGAATACAACTCGTTTAAAATTGGACATTCCCTATGTAACTGTAAAATTTAAATGACTGGGTCAGAATTTTGCTGGAGAGTAAAAATCCTTTTCATTGGCACAGTCATAGAGAAAATGAAATATCAGAATACTAAGGCCCTAATGTAGACCAACTTGCTTGACTATTACTTCTGTAATAGTCAAACTGTCTTAAAATAAGCAGATCTAAGAGAAAATCATACAGCATGTGCTTTATTAGGAATAGTTAGGGAAAGCAAACATAACAGGATCATTTCTTTAGGAAAACCTGGGTAACAAGAAAAAAAGAATAAAAAAGGGCAACACATAATTGTGGCAAATATTTCCTATACTTCCTAGAACTTCAAAAATACCTTTAATTTTTATTTTCATGAAAATGTCACTAATTTGCATTACAAAATGATGAAACATTTAAATGTGGGTTGGTCTGAAGTTTAATGTATTTTTAAAAGGAGAAACACAATTTTGTCCTATTTGAAGTAAAAAGACAAATATCTATTAAAAGGACTTTTTTGTTTTCTAAGCTACAAAATGATAATCATAAATAATTTTTAACAGAAATCACTTAAAACTCTAAGTCATATTTTGCCCAGTTCAAGTTCCTCTTTGTACTTGATGTATTAAAATGGCAAATATTGAAAATAATTCTAACCGTGGGATCTTGGTTGTTTGCAGTCTTGTCAAAATAGTTTCAATGTAGTATATTTCAATTTCCTTTCAAGACACGTAGAATATATTTCTGTTGCTGAGGCAATTAGATGCATAATTTACCTGTAATAATCTATAAGTAGGCAGCATGATCTTTATATTCTTCCCCTACCTTAGCTAGATGTTAGGCAAACACAAGTCATTTCAGGCACTTTACAAAGAGTCATCCTTCTGTTGCTATGTCCACTAATTTCTGATTTCTGTCTAGTGGAATTTACAGTAAATATAACTCTCTTTTGTGGTGGTTAGGGAAGCTAAGACAATACAGTTTTGCAAGGAAAAAGAGGCATCATCCTTTTTTTTAAAAAGCAAGGTGAAAAGTTCAAAGGTTCAGCTTCACTGGCAAATTTTGATTTGGCTCTGTTTTCCTAAATTACTTTACTTTCTTTGATTTAGTGAAAGGAAGATACATATGGCCTACCCCTAGGCACTGCCTTGCCTGTGGCATGTGTTGCAATCCCATTAGTGGATCATTAATCTGCATTGATGTCAGTGACCCTGTTCAGTTCATGGGTGGAGCACACCTCAGTTTTACCTTTTAAAATTACTTGAAGAGACTAGACATATGAATATTAGTCTCCTATTGCTGCCATAACAAATTAATACAACTTTAGTGGCTTAAAACAACCGAATTTATTATCTTGAACTTTTGGCAGTCAGAAGTTCTGGGTATATATCTCACTGGTCTCAAATCAAGGTGTCATCAGAGGTACATTCCCTTCTGGAGGCTTTAGGGGAGAATAGGTTTTTATGGCCAAATAGTATTCCATTGTGTATATATGTCACCTTTTCTTTATCCATTCACCCATCACTGAACACTTAGGCTGATTCCATATCTTAGCTATTCTGAATAGTGCTGCAGTGAACGTGGGTGTGCACATCTCTTTAGAATTCTGATTTCATTTCCTCTTCATATATACACAGAGGTGAGATTACTGGGTCTTATGGTGGTTCTAGTTTTAATTTTCGAGGCACTCACATACTGTTTTCTGTACTATCTATACCAGTATACATTCCCAGCAACATTATACAAGGATTCCCTTTTCTCCAGATCTCTCTAATATAGCAACTCTGACAGATGTGAGAGGATATCTCATTGTGATTTTGCTTTGCATATCCCTGATTATTAGTGAAGTTGAGAACCATATACCTGTACATATCTGCCATTTGTACACCTTCTTTTGAGAAATGTCTGTTTAGGTCTTTAGTCCATTTTTTTTTATAGGGTTTTTTTTCCTACTGAGTTGTATGAGTTCTTTTTTTTTTTTAACTTTCCTCCCCAGGTTTATTGAAGTGTAACTGACAAAAATTGTGTATTTCTACAGCGTAAAAGATGATATTTTGATATTTGCATACATTTGAAACGATTTCCACAATCAAGCTAATTACTGTATTCATCACCTCACAGTTAGTTACCTTTCTGTGTGTGTGTGTGTGTGTGTGTGTGGTAAGAACATTTAAGACCTACTTTTCTAACAAATTTTAAGTATAAAATAAATTTTATTGACTATAGTCATCATGCTGTATAATGGATCCCCAGGCCTTATCCCTATTGTTTAACTGAAACGTTGTGCTCTTTAACTAACATCTCCCATCCTACCGCCTGCTTCGAGCCCCTGGAAACAACAGTTCTATTTTCTGTTTTATTTGTTAGACATTTTTAGATTTCACATATAAGTGAGATCATGCAGTAATTGTCTTTCTGTGCCTGGCTTATTTCACTTAGCATAATGTCCTCCAGATTCAACCATGCTGCAGATGATAGGTTTTTTTGGTTTTTGTTTTTAATGCTGGCATATTCAATATTCCACTGTGTGTGTAAGTGTGTGTGTATTGCATTTTCTTTATTCGTGTATCTGTTAGTGAACACTGAGGTTGATTCTATCTCTTGATCATTGTGAATAATGCTGCAGTAAGCAGATATCTATTCAACAAACCACTTTCATTTCCTGTGCATGTTAACCCCTTTCCAATATGTATGCAGTTTGCAGATATTTTATCCATTCCATGATTGTCTTTTCACACAGTTGATGGTTTCCGTTGCTATGCAAAAGCTTTTTAGTTTGTTGCAATCCCATCTGTCTGTTTTTGCTTTTGTTGTCTGTGCTTTTTGGTACTCTTTCCAAAAACATCATTGCCCAGACTGATTTGTCCAGACCAGAAAGTTTTTCCCTAAATTACCTTCTAATACTTCTGTGGTTTCCGGTTGAAGTCTTTAATCTCCTTTGAGTTGATTTCGTATATGGTGTGAGATAAGGGTTCACTTTTAGTCTATTGCATTTGGATATTTAGTTTTTCCAACATCTTTTATTGGAGAAAGTATTCTTTCCCCATTTTGTTTTCTTGGCATCCTTGTTGAAACTTTGTTGCCTGTAAATGTCTGGATGTATTTCTGGGTACTCTAGTCTCTTCCATGAGTCTTTATGTCTGCTTTTATGCCAGTACTATATTTTTTTGATTACTGTGGCATTGTAATACTGTTTGAAACAGAAAGTGTGACATCTTCAGCTTTGTTCATCATGATTAAGATTGTTTTGGTAACCCTGTCTCTTCTGTGGTTCCACATAAATTTTAGGATTGTTTTATTTTTCTATTTCTGTAAATGGAGAATGCCTTTGGGATTTTGACAGGGATGCATTGAATATGTTCATAGTTTGGGTAGTATGGACATTTTGAAAATATTAATTCTTCAAATTCATAAACCATGAATGTTTTCCCATTTGCATGTATCTTCTTCAATTTCCCTTACCAATGTCTCATAATTTTCAGTTTGTACGTCTTTTACCTCTTTGGTTAACTTTATTCTTGAATATTTTATTCTTTTTGTTCCTATTGCATATAAGATTATTTTCTTAATATGTTTTTGTATAATTCAATGTTAGTGTGTAGACATGCACTGGTTTTTGCATGTTGATTTTCTATTCTGCAACTTTATCGAACTTGGTGATTATTTTTAACAGTTTCTTTCTTGAGTCTTTAGGATTTTCTATGTATATGATTATGCCATCTGTGAACAGAGATAACTTTAACTTTTTAATTTCCAATTTGGATTTCTTCTGTTTATTTTGCTTGTCTAATTACTCTAAGATTTCCAGAACTGTGATGAAAAGCAAGTCATAAGAATAGGCATTCTTGCCTTGTATGAGATTTCACAAAGAAAGCTTTCAAGTTTTCCCCATTGATTATGGAGTCAGCTGTAGGCTTTTCATATATGACTTTATTATGTTAAGGTATATACTCTCTGTATCTATTTTGTTGAGATTTTTTTCATCACATATGGGTGTTGAACTTTGTCAAATGCTTTTTCTCATTCTGCTAAGATGATCTTTTATTTTTTCTTTCATTTTGTTGAACTGTTTTATAGTGCTAATTGATTTGCTTTATATTGAACCATCCTTACGTTGCTAGGAAAAATGCACTTGATCATTATGTATGGTTCTTCTAATGTGCTATTGAATTTGGCTTGCTAGTATTTTATTAAGAATTTTTACATCTATGTTAATCAGGGATATTGACTTGTACTTTTGTTGTAGTATCTGCCTGGTTCTATTATTAGGGTGATGCTGGTCCCATAAAATGAGTTCGGAAGAATTATTTTTGGAAGAGTTTACGAAGGAATACTATTAATTCTTCTGTGAATATTTGGTGGAATTCATGCATGAAACCTTAAGGTTTGGGTTTTCTTCTTCTTGTAAAATTTATTTTTAAAATTTTTAATTTGATTTCCTTATTTGTTATTGGTCTTTCAGGATTTCTGTTTCTTCCTGATTCAGTTTTGGTAGATTGCAACTTTCTAAAAATTTACTCATTCTTTTTAAGATATTCTAGGTTGTCAGCACATAATTTCTTAAATAGTTCTTTTGGTCTTTTTAATTCTGGAAGCATATGTGTATCGTCTCCTCTTTCATATCTAATTTTATCTATTTCTGTCTTTTCTTTCATTTTCTTAGTCTAGTTAAGAGTTAGTTGATTTTGTTGATCTTTTCAATAATCCAACTCTGAGTTTTGTTGATTTTATTTATTTATTTTTGTTTTCTCTTTTATTTATTTCTAAGAAAAATATTAAAGTAATAAAGAAATATTTATTATTTCTTTTCTGATGCTAATTTGAGAACAACTTTGTTCTTTTTTGGTTACTTAAGATGTAAAGTTAAATTGTTTATTTGAGATTTTTCTTTTCTTTTTTTTTTTTTTTTTTTGAGTTGGAGTCCCACTCGATCGCCCAGGCTGGAGTGCAGTGGCCGCTCCCGGCCACCGCAGCCTCGACCTGCTGGGCTCCGGCGATCCTTCCGCCTCAGCCTTCCGAGTAGCCGGAATTACAGGCGTGCGCTACCACGCCCGGCTAATTTTTTTGATTTATTGTAGAGATGAGGTCTCGCTTGCCCAGGCGGGTCTCGAACCCGCGGGCTCAGGCAATCCACTCACCTCAGCCTCCCAAAGGCGCGGGATTACAGGCTG
>CAUYQG010119684.1:0-26171 GCA_963574415.1 Tarsius wallacei | reverse complement strand
CAACAGCAAAGAGAAGACCTGCAGTAACAGGTCTGCAGTTGCAGAACCCACCTCAAGAGGAAGCTCCTTCCTTCTCAAAGAAATATACTAAAGCTGATAAATCTCTACCAGTGGGTTTTTTATTTCTCTCTCTCTCTCTTTCTCTTTTTTTTTTTTTTTGGTTTGTCTCAATTATCTGTTGGTTGGTTGGTTTGTTCCTTTCTAGCCTCCTTATTTTTTTTTTTTTTGTTCATTCTCTGTTTTCTTTTGTATTTCTTCTTCTTTTTATTTTTTCTCTCTTTTTTCCCTCTCTTCTCTCTCTTATACTCTATCTTGGCCTCAGGAGCTACACAAGCATAACCATTATAAGGTTATATTGTGTGATGATGAAGAATGAGTCCCAACTGGCCCCATCAAAAGATAGAAATCATTGTGACCAGTCAGTAGATTCTGAATCCCCAACTGACCCAGTCAAAAGATAGCAATCATTGTGACACTTGTGACCTTTCCCCCATCCTTTAGCAAGTGTTCAAAATTGTAAAGATATAGCACAATGCCCCACCACTAGCCTGTTTCATAATTGAACAAACCCAGAGGCCCAGCTCAAGGAATGACAGAAGGAAGAGCAAATAGAGGTGACTGCTTCTCAATTTCTCACTGAGCAATGATATTAAACAGAAAGATAAGAAAACTGCTACAAATGAAGAAAAACCAATGAAAAAGCATTGGTTACCTTCAATGAAGAGACATTGCCTGGAAGAACAGTTATTGGAGCATATAGAGTAGTTGTATCTGAGAATTACTATACTCAGAAGCTACTTACAGAGATAAGCAATGCATTGGATGGAATGAATACACATCAAGAAATGCAAGGGCTAAAACTAAATGATATTGCAATGGAATTGGACAGACACAAGAAAACATATTTAGAAATAATAGAAATAAAAAACTCCATTCAAGAAATAAATAACAAACTGATAAGCATAGAAAGCAGAAGTTGACAAAGGAGAAGAAAGATCTCAGAGGAGGAAGACCAAAATGTGGAATTAACCCAATCAATTAAAAATAGAAAAAAAAATTAAGAAGATAGAAGAAACTCTCCAAGACATGTGCAATGTTATCATGAAGTCCAAACCTATGTCTAATCAGTATACATGAGATAATTCAAGAAAACTTTTCTCATCTGGCCAGAGTGGTGACTATACAAGCACACAAGAGTCAGAGAACCCTTCAAGACATTTTATGAGAAGACCAAACCCTAGACACATAATAATTTGCTTACACAAAATAGGTATAAAATGGAAAATTCTGACAGCAGCAAGGAAAAAAAGATCAGACTACTTATTGAGGAAGACCAATTAGAATCGCTCCAACCTATCTGCAAAAGCACTACAGGCCAGAAGGGACCTCGATATTTATTGTTCTCAAAGACAAACAATTCAACCAAGAATTTCCTACCCAGCCAAGCTAAGCTTCATCAGCGATGGGTAATTAAAATCCTTCCCAGACATACAATCTCTAAGAGAATATGCTGCTTCCAGACTAACTCTATAGGAAACACTTAAAAGGTATTGTGCACGGAAGAAAAACAGAAACAAAAGAAACATCATACACTTGACAAGACCACAAACACACAGTCACAGAGCACACAGCACACCCAAAAATGAAAACACATACATATTAACACAAAAACAAAAAAACAAAAAACAACAGCCTTATATAAACCTTATGACAGGGACAAACTCTGGCATAATAATAATCAGCCTGAACATGAATGGACTAAATGCACCACTGAAAAGACATAGATTATCAAAGTGGATAAAAGAGCATAACCCAACAATACCCTGACTCCAGGAAAGACACATCATGACAAAGGACACCCACAGACTTAAAGATAGAGGATGGAAAATAAACTATCAGGTGAATGGAAACCACCAAAAGGCAGAAGTCACAATTTTAATATCAGACAAAAAGCCTTCAAGCTATCAGAATTTTAAAAAGGAGACAAAAGGACACTACATAATGATAAAAGTCTCATTCCATCAACAAGAACTATCCATCCTCAACATATATGCACCCAACACAGGAACCCCATGACTTATAAAGCAACTACTAATTAAACTTAAAAAAGACATTGATTCTAACACTATAATAACTGGAGACTTAAAACCTCACTACCAACCCTAAATAGAACATTGAAACAAAAATCCAATAAGGAAATCTGGAACCTCAACTTGACACTTGACCAAATGGACTTAATAGGTACCTACAGAATACTCCACCCTACAGCCACAGAATATACATCCTACTCATCTATATGCAACATACTCCAGATTGATACATCCTTGGTCATAAATCAAGCATAAAAAAGTTTCACAGGATCAAGATGCACTGTCATGCATCTCGTCAAACCACAGTGGAATAAAAATAAATATTGCTATCAATATCTCTTGAAAACACACAAAGACTTGGAAACTACACAGCATAATGCTGAACGACTCCTAGGTCAACATAGAAATTAAAACAGAAATTAAAAGATTCTTGAAAACAATAAAAACAAAGACACATTGTACCAAAACCTCTGGGATGCCATGAAATCAGTACTAAGAGGGAAATTTATAACTCTATGCACACACATCAAGAAAATAGAAAGTTCATGAGTAAACAGCCTAACAAAGCACCTAAAGAAGCTGAAAAGGCAAGATCACCAAAACCCTAACTTCACCGAAGAATCCACATCCCTGAAGTAAAAGCCCAAATACAGGACATAGAAGACAAAAATATCATAGAAAAAAATCAATGAAACAAAAATCTGGTTCTATGAAAAATAAATAAGATTGATGAGCCCTTATCCAGATTGACCAAGATAAAAGGAGAAAAAGCCCATATAAACACACTCAGAAATGCAAAAGATCAAGTCAGAAAGGATACAAAAGAAATACAAAAAATATCAGAGATTATTATGCATACCTATATAGCAACTTGAAAATCTAAATGAAATTGAGGACTTTCTGACATCACACAACTTCCCAAGGTTGAAACAAAAATAAATTAAAACATTATATAGACAAATAGTGACCCAGGAAATTGACTTTGTCATAAGAAAACTATCTACACACACACACACACACACACACACACACACACACACAATACTGGAACAGACAGCTTACCAGTGGAGTTCTATAAAACATATAAAAAGGAGTTGATACTAATCCTATTGAAGGTATTCCAAGCAACTGAAATTGAGAGAGAGAGAACTCTCCCCAAATCATTTTATAAAGCTAACATCACACTGGTACCCTAAACTAGGTAAAGATCCAACAATAAAAGAGAACTACAGGTCAATATCCCTGGTGAACATAGATGCAAAAATTCTCAAAAAGATTCTAGCAAATTGGTCCCAACAACACATCTCAAAAGTTATCCACCATGACCAAGTAGGCTTCATCCCAGGATGCAGGACTGGTTCAACATCTGCAAGACCTTAATGTAATTGAATACATCAACAGATGAGAATAAAAAGAACCACATGAGTATATCACAAGACTCAGAAAAGGCTGTTGACAAAATCCAGCATCCCTTCATGATAATAAAAAAATAAAATCTTTGAACACCTGTGCATAGAGAGATCATACCTCAAAATAATAAGAGCAATCTACAATGAACCCATACCCAACATATTGCCAAACAGACATTGGAAGCATTTCCCTTGAAAAACCAGAACAAGACCAGGCTGCCCACTTTCAACTTTCCTGTTCAACATGGTGTTGGAAATGCTAGCCAGAACAATCAGAAAAATCAGAAAGAGCAGGAAATCAGCAGTATCCAAAAAAAAAAAAAAAAAAAAAAGAGAGAGAGAGAGAGAAAATTAAGTTATTCTTCATTTCTAGGAATGTAATCCTATACCTTGAAAATCCAAGATAATCTGTCAAAACCTCATTGCACTGATATAAGACTTCGGCAAAGTCTCAGGGTATAAAAATCTACATGCAAAAGATAGTCACATTTTTATACACTAATAACAAAATGTCAGAAAACTAAATACAAAGTGCAATCCCATTCACAACAGCCACAATAAAAATGAAATGCCTTGGCATCTTCCTAACCAGAGAAGTTAAAGGCCTTTACATCCTACAAAAACTACAAAAAACTACAAAATACTGTTCAAAGAAATCAAATAAGACAACCAAATGGGAAAATTCTCATAGATTGGAAGAATCAAAGTTGTTAAGATGTCCATCCTTTCCAAGACAGTCTACAGATTCAATGCAATACCTATTATTGTCAACCTCATTCTCACACCCAGAAAAAACATTACAAAAATTTATATGAAAACATAAATGACCACGAATAGCTAAAACAATCCTAAGCAAAAGAAACAAAGCAGGAGGTATCACATTTTTGAACTTTAAATTTTATTATAAGGCTGCAATAATTAAAAGAGCCTGATACTGATAGAAGAACAGGCATATAGACCAATGGAACAGGATAGAGATTCCCAGAGCAAAACCTCAATTTCTTAACCACCTCATCTTCGACAAAACTTCACCAACAACCACTAGGGAGAGGAGAACTTATTCAAGTAAATAGTGCAGAAAACAGACTGACCACTTGCAGAAGAATGAAACAGAACCCCTATCTATCACCCTACAAAAAAATCAACTCTAAATGGATCAAAGACTTAAATGTAAAACTTCCTACTATAAGAATCTTAGAAAACACAAGAAACATCTTTACAGAAATTGGAATAGGCAACCACCTCCTGATCAAAAGTCCAAACCATAAGAGATAAGATAGACAGGTGAGATCTCATCAAGCTGAAAAGTTTCTGCAAAGCAAAATAAGCCATTAAGAGAGTGGGAAGACAGCCCACAGAATGGGCAAAAATATTTGCCAACTGTATATCTGACAATGGCCTAACATCTAGGATCTACAAGGCTCTCAAATGTGCTGAAAGGAAAAAAAAAATCAACAACAACAACAAAAAAAGCCCTTTAAGAAATGGGCAAAGGACATGAATAGGCACTTCTCAAAAGAAGACATATGAGCAGACAACAGATACATGATAAAATGCTCAACCTCACTAATCATGAAAGAAATGAAAATCAAACCACACTGAGATGCAACCTAACTCCAGTCAGGATGGCCATCATTAGTAATTCAAAAAACAACAGATGCTGGAGAGGATGCAGAGAAAAGAGAACACTTCTACACTGTTAGTGGGAGTATAAACTAATACAACCTCTGTGGAGCTGTATGGCAATTTCTAAAAGATTATGTCAATTGCCCCAAAGTCTTAACTCATTCCAGCACCAACTTTAAAGTCTAAAGTGCAAGGTGTCACCTGAATATCATCTAAGTTAGATATCAGTGACACTTAAAGTACCAAATTTTGAGGCAAATTGCTCCCAATCTGGGAACCTCTGAAATAAAACATGGTGTATCTAAAAAAAAAAAAAAAAAGAAAGAAAGAACAGGAATAGTATATTTTCCACTATTGGAGGAAAAGAAAAAAGAAGAAAGAAAGAAAGAAAGAAAGAGTTATAATTCCAAGCAGATTCAAAATAACACTGAATCTTAGGTCTTGATAATGATCTTATTTTTCCCTTTGTCTTGCCTTCTGGACACACTGGGACAATAGTTGGCACCCCATGGTCAGTTCTTTCCCCATGCAAAACTGCTGAGACCATGGGTTGGAGTCAAGTCCATGACACTTTCTTAGGCTAGAGTTATACACTGGTGGATCTATGCATCTAGGGTCATGGTAGCAGCCTAAGCATTGCCTTAATTTGAGCTTTTTATGGTGACCACACTCTTGTGGCAGTTCTCTGGTCCTCATGGCTCCCTAGGACATCCTTTGAAATCAAGATGGAAGCAGCAATCTTCCTACAGCTTGTGGATTCTGTACAATTGTGAAGATGGCACCCTGCAGATGTCACTAAAGCTTATGGCTGTGCTCTCAGGCAGCCAACGGCCTGAACTATATTGAGCCCAATGCTGAGAATTACAAAACTAGAATGTGGGGATTGAAGCCATGAGATTTCTCTGTTCCCAAAGCCCTTAAATCCTAGGCCCACAATGGAAAGGGAAGTCCTGATAGTCTCTAAAATACCTTTGGGGTCATTACTATATCATCTTTATGAATAGCACTAGGTATCTAATGATATGTACTAATTCTTCTTATCAAATGTTAGCTTACATTTGATATTTTCTTCTGAACACATTTTCTCATTTTATAGGTTGAGATTTTTTCACATCTTTAAATTAAGTTCTGCTTTTCTTTTTATTAAAATGGTGTCTTTAAGTTGTTTCTCTCTTCATTCATTTCACTATAAGCACTTAAGTAAAGTCATGGCATACCTTCAATACTTTACTTAAAGATGTATTAACAAAACATCATATCCTATTTCTCTGCTAACAAGTTCTACCTTTCATACAATACTAGAACATGAACACAATTTAGTTACTTTTTTTTATTGCTATATTAAAACAAAGATGATCTTTTCTTCAATTTTCAGTAGTTTCTCATTGCATCTGAGGCCCCATAATAATGGCCTTTATCATAATACTGCTTCCAAAATTCTGTTCATGGCCTCAGAGATAGAGGATTACTCTTTAGCTCCCCAATCTTCTGGACTTCAGCAAAATCACTGATAATGATCCATTAATGGCAATGTAGGCTTTCTCTAGCCTGCACTTGAAAATTCTTTCAAACTCTATGTATTACTTAGTTTCATACTTGCTTCTGCATTTTTAAACATAGAGTCACGCACTGCATAACAATATTTCAGTCAACTGACCACATATACAAAGATAGTCCCATAAGATGATAACATTGCATTTTAATTTTTTATATGTTAAGATACACAATACCATTTAGTTAAAACTATGGATAGTACTCAGTAGAGTAACATTCTGTTCAGGGTTGTATCCTAGGAACAATGGGTTATACCATGTAGCCTAGGGGTATAACAGACTACATCATCTAGGTTTCTGTAAATACGCTCTATAATGTCTACACAACAAAGTTACTTAATAATGCATTTCTCAGAATGTATCTCCATCATTAAGCTATGCTTGACTCTATGTTACAGCAACACCGCACTTCTGTTACCAATTTCTTAGTCTTTTGGGGATGCTATTCCAAAATACAATAAACTGAGTAGCTTATGAACAACAGGAGTTTATTTATCACAATTCTGGAAACAGGAAAATTCAAGGTCAAGGGACCAATAAACTTGGTGTCTGATCAGGACCCACCCACTTTCTTATAGACGATGCCTTGTAGCTATATTCTTGTAAAGCAGAGAAGACTAGTTACCCCTCTTGTGATCTCTCTTGTAAGAGCTCTAATCCCAATCATGAGGGATCTGCCTTCATGATCAAAACATCTCCCAAATGGCCTCACCTCCTAATACCATTAACTTGGGTGTTAAGATTTCAACATATGAATTTTGAAGGGACACAAATATTTAGAACATAATAGGGTATATGAAATGCTTGCCATAGCTATGCTAAAAACAGAGTCAGTTCAAGAGGACGTAACATGGGACACAAAAAGCATACACTAGACTAGACAAATTCATGGCATTATGTTTATGAAACAACATATGATGCAGCTTTTATTAAATAGAATTTAAGTAAATCCAATATTAAGAAACCATTTTCTGAGGCACAAATGTATCATATTGACAAGATATATTCAAAAAAGTTTATATTTTTAAAATTATTTTTTCTTCTTTCACCAGGTTTGTAAGACTTTCAGTGGATTCATTTATGCATTGATTCAACATATTGAATTGAGGCTTCACCATGTATAAACTTGCACTCTTCTAATATGGATAATCATTGATGAAAGAGGCAGACAAGGATACAGTTAGCATGGAGCTCACATTTTAGTGGGAAAACTAAAGGCTTATATTGTCCAAGAACAAGTGAAAGTTGGATTCTTATTAATGTAATTTGGATAATAGTCACAGATTATTTAAGTACAGCTAATGTATCTTATGTTACATTGTATACAGCTACCTATAAATAAACTTGGCTGAGTGATTGAAATCATATGCCACTGGTTTGAGTTATTGCTCTTTGTTGCAATTTATGCTATTAAAGACTTGGCTGAAACACATTTTAGTAGCATTTATGAAATTGCTTATGTGTTGCTTGAATAATGTTTGAGAATTAGTTGAGGTAGTTCAGCTCTCAAAGCTAGGGGGATTCTCAAACATTTTTAAATTTTTGGATAAATACTCCTGAAAAATTTTATAGTAGATCAACATTTTGTTTTATGTAAAATTCAGGATGTTCTATTTGCTTAGTCAGCTTAGCAATACATTTTCATATTATAATGACTTGCATATATTTTAAAACTGGCAATATAACTCATATGTTTCTTATTTTTTAAGGTTATGCTTCAAACTTTAGAAAGAGGCAAACCTATAAACCCTTTCAATGCAAATGCAAGTACTAGCCATTGTGGCTTCTACTAAAATTATTAATCTCTTTAGAATAGATTCAGTGTCATTAACTTAAAATAAATGAGAGAAGATGAAAGAGTACTAATTATTTATTATAATGCCTTCATTAGCATTTGTGTGAATAAATTAACTGTTCTTATTCATGAAGCCAGATGAAGCACATGCTGGTTCACATGCTGTCTGTAAGGACAAAAATATGTTTAGATGACTGCTACACATAATTGGCTTTTTCTGAGGCTTTCAGATTTTTCTACTTTCAAATAAAAGTCTTAGATATTAATTTCCATAATGAATTGCCATGTTTTTTATGTTTAAACTATCAAAAGATGATCAAAGGATGCAACTGTCCCTTTGCTATAAACCTATGCTTCTCTGTTCTGGGCTGCTGGATTGGGACTTGGATCCTGCAGAGTACATTTTTTCCTTTACGAGAGGCGTTCTGGTGGGTACTGCCCAGAGAGAACAAGCAGAAAGTTAAAAGGTAGGTATAGGCAGAAGACTTCACTTCTTTCTGTGTGTATGCTATATCTGTCCTGTTTTCCTAATGATGTTCTTCATCTTAACAGTGACCTAGCAGCAATACAGCAATAGATGTATTACACACACACACACACACACACACACACACACACACACACGTATATATTAGTGTTTCCAAGATTTGCCTACTCTCATCTACTCAGAGATACCAGAGGCAGTCAGGGAGGCAGAATCATTTACCAAAAAATCAGTTTTAAATCTAATTTTAGGATCTGAAGTTTTGTTTATTTGTTTTCCAATCTTACTTTTTCTTATTTATTTTCAGCCATGCAAAAGCCCATACAACTAATTCCCTGTTAAATTAAATCATGTAATTTCTGTTTTATTGACAGAAACATGATAGATGCAGATATTTTTATTAATAGGCTTATGAAATTTTTCTTCAAGTTGTGACTTTAATAAGCCTATATAATTTTCTAATGTTAAATATTAACATAAAAAGGCCATCTTCTTATTTCCACAGGATGACGTGAACTTGTTTTCTCCTTGTTTCATTCTAATACGCAAAACTATAAACCCTTGCTATAATGCACTAGGTAGCCAAAGTAAAGGGAAAAAAATGAATTGATTTGGGCCTCCAAGGCTGAGAGACAAAGCAGTGACAATGCATATTGTCCACTCAAAAGACAAAAGTGACCCATGTCTGATGTTTCTTGACACCCTGTATAACAACACAAGATGACCCACAGAAGCCATGTCCAACCCCAGATCAGATGAGATTCCACTACAATGAGGTAATAAAAAGCAGGAAGTTGCTTTTTATACCCACAGGATGGAAAATCAATCTCTTTCCCATTTAGAAACACCTAGGAAAATTTCTGCTTTTTCAGACATCACTTATAAGGATCTGTAGGGGGTTCAGGAGTACCTAACAAACTAAGCAAATCATAATAACAAAACAAAAGTGCTGGAAATTAAACTATCATTTGAACCACAGACAACTTCATTAAGCCAAGGTTTGTGTGACAAGTCTAAGTAGGTGACTGTCTCTTAAATAAAATGTTTAAATAGGAGTCAAAGTGTTTTTTTTGTTTTTTGGGTTTTTTTTGAGTTGGAGTCTCACTCTGACACCCAGACTGGAGTGCAGTGGCACCTTCCGGCCACTGCAGCCTCGACCTGCTGGGCTCCGGTGATCCTTCCGCCTCAGTCTTCCAAGTAACTG
The DNA here is from genome assembly GCA_963574415.1 of Tarsius wallacei. Classification (NCBI taxonomy): domain Eukaryota; kingdom Metazoa; phylum Chordata; class Mammalia; order Primates; family Tarsiidae; genus Tarsius; species Tarsius wallacei. The sequence continues at coordinate 16,010 of CAUYQG010119684.1, read as the reverse complement.
GACCTACAGGCATGCGCTACCACGCCCGGCTACTTTTTGATTTATTGTGGAGATGAAGTCTCACCAAGTTGCCCAGGCAGGTCTCGAACCCGTGGGCTCAGGCAATCCACTCACCTCAGCCTCCCAAGGCACGGGATTACAGGCTGAGCCACCGAGCCCCGCGTGTGTTTTTTGTTTGTTTGTTTGTTTGTTTTTTAACATAATAGACAATGTTTTGAAAGTGCCATCAAAAATCACCCATTATAACAAGAACAAAAAGAAAATCACAATGAGATTGAAAAAATACAATAAATTAATACAAATACTGAAAAGAATTAGTTGGAATTATCTGACATGGATTTCAAAATGGCTAGTTTAAAAATTCTCAAAAAAATGATTTATAAATTCTTTTTGAAATAAGAAAATAGAAATCCGATCAAATAAGTAGAAGTTATAAACAAAAGAAAATATGATTTATATAATAGATTAATAGAATAACAAAAGAATCCTTGCTACATGGGCTTAACAGAGAAGTTATAACAGAGGAAATGATCAATGAACCTATGAACAGATCAAATGTTAGGGAAGAAAGACAAAACAAACAAAGAACAGAGATTCACAATGTTAGGGAAGAAAGACAAATGTTAGGGAAGAAAGACAATGTTAGGGAAGAAAGACAAAACAAACAAAGAACAGAGATTCACACACCTAGAGACAATAACAAAAGATATAACATTTTTCTCAGTCCTGTTCTCTCAGAAAAGAAGAAAGTAGACCTGAAAAATATTTTTAGTAGTAATGACTGTAAGCTTTCTTAATTTGCCAAGAAACATAAGCTTATAGATAAAAGATGCTGAGCACATTTCAGACAGCATAAATTAAAAGAAAACAATGACAAGATTTATCATAATTAAACTTTTGAAAACCAAAGTAAACAATACCTTTAAAGAAATCAGAAATAAGCCGGGCTTGGTGGCTCAGCCTGTAATCCCGCGCCTTGGGAGGCTGAGGTGAGTGGATTGCCTGAGCCCGCGGGTTCGAGACCCGCCTGGGCAACTTGGTGAGACCTCATCTCTACAATAAATCAAAAAACTAGCTGGGTGTGGTAACGCGCGCCTGTAGTTCCAGCTACTTGGAAGGTTGAGGCGGAAGGATCACGGAGCCCAGCAGGTCGAGGCTGCAGTGGCCGGAAGGTGCCACTGCACTCCAGTCTGGGCAACAGACAGAGTGAGACTCCAACTCAAAAAAAAAAAAAAAGAAATCAGAAATAAACAAATGCATTATTTATAGGGAAAGACCAGAAGACCAGTTGGAATGACAGCATATATATATTTTTAAATCATGGAGGCAAGGAGGAAATGGCACAAAATTTACAAATGCTGATGGAGAAGAACTATTAACCATAGATTCTATATACAGGGAAAAAATTACTCTTCAGGAATGAAGAAGAAACAAAGATAAAGAATATTAAAAATTGTTACTAGCAGGACTACTCTTAAAAATGGACGAAAATAAATTTATCAAACAAAGGAAAGCAATATAGGAATCAGTGCTTCAGAAAGAAAGAATGAACAGAACTATGGGTGCATTCAGCACACTATATTATTGGTATGTTTTAAAAATAATACTGAATAATTGAAAAAATTATGACATCATTTGATGTTCAATACAATTATATCTAAAAATAGAGAATGGGAAGGGACACACGTAAGTGGTATAATGCCGACATCCGTAGATTGCACTAAGTCACATATGCAATAAGTTATATATCACATATATATTCAAATAAATGTTAACAAAAATTTATAACAAAATATGTTCACAAACACTATAAATCAAGATTGAAACCTAAAAACTATTTATGTAATCCACAGGAAAGCAACAAATGAATAATAAACAAAATAGTACATAAACAGGCCAGGCACGGTAGTCCATGCATAAAATCCCAGTACAATAAAAAAAATTCAAAAGGTCATAATTAAACTCTACCATATTAACATTTACCTTAAATATAAATTGTCTAAATAAAATAATCAAATGACAGATATTGGTAGAGAAGATTCACACACACACACACAGTCCAACTATATGTTGTTTATTAGAATCTTAAAATTCAGCAAAATAGATATGTTGAAAGTAAAAGAATAAAACAGAATGTATCATGCAAACATTGCTAAAAAGCAGTACTTATTTTTAATATCCGATAAAGCAGACATCAGAGCAAAATTAATTACAGAGACAAAAAGAAAGGCAACATAATGATAAAAATGAACAGTCAGTAAATACTCTAGTGTGTAAAGACCTTACTGTGTATGCACAAAATTCATGGATCAAAAAAGTAATGAAGATGAAAGGAAAAATTATATAAATGCAAAAATTTATCTGAGTAGCATTCCCACTTTCAGTTCTTCATAGGGTTACTAGAGAAAAAATTAACCAGGAGAATATATTCCATTTGTGTATATTCTTTATATTTATATTTGTACTATCTAATTCCTTATATGTATCAGAATGTTAAAACTGTACAGCAGATATGACAAATAATTGTAAGATATTTTGGAAGCATATTTTATTGTTGTTTTGAGAGGTAAATGTCTTGAACTAATTAGGTAAAATTAATGAATGCCGGAAAATAGATGTCTCTAAGAACTCTTCTTAAGAAACCTTGAGATGAATCAAATTTGATTTTGCAAATATGTACACATTTATGTGTATATCGGTGCTATGAGAAATAAATGGCATTCTAGAAATGTGATGATATGTAAAGGAGTATGGTTTATAGTTGAACTTTATAAAAAAGAATTTTATAAGAGACTAAAAGATTCTACTTCATTTTCAATGTCTTGACCTGTTATTAAAAATATGAGTTGCTGCATAATTCTTTACTAAGTCAATACTCACTATGTTTTTGTTTGGAGAAAGTTGTCTGAGTATATGTGTGAACTATGCTCCAAAATTTAAATATATCACATAACCAGCATATTTATTAACATTTACAATGAATTTGACCTTCCTACTATATATTTAAAAACTACATAGAATGATATGTTCACCAAGCCCACATATTGAAAGTAATTATTCTAAAATATTTCTACAGATAGTTAAATGGTTAAGTTTTAGGTAGTTTATTTTATGATAATATGCCAACAACTAATCATTGTGCCACGTTAATAGCTCTTTTATTCAATTCATTTAATTAGATAAGTGTCTTGAGTGCCCTAAGTTGTTTATTTCTTCTATTTAATAAGATTAGTCTCCTCTTAAAATAGAAAGGCATGAAGACTAGAAGAAATAAGAGAGACACAAGAGGAAGTGGAGAAGGTAACTGAAAATGTAATATCACTACACCCATTTTCTTCTCAATTTTGAAATTTATTTCTCTTGGTTATTTTAAAGAGCTGTGTCCCCTCAGTTAAAGTAGAAGGAAAGAGACAGAGATGAATGCATGTGTCCAAAATATTTCTGGTAATTGCAGTTTAAAGTGCTTTCTGTCAGATGCCTTCTTTTCTAAATAAAAAGTGAGATGAGTTTGTTTGCAGGGAATGCATTTGGTAGAGAAAGGCAATGATGGTGGTCAGAAGATAGAATGTGTACGTAAATTATAGTAGAAATTGCTGGAATAACTAATTGAAGAAATAAAGTAGGATGTGTGCAACCGTGTCAAGTGCCTAAGTGAAGAAATTTCCTTAAATTATTTTGATGCTTAACTGTACCACTGAATGACTTATTCCAGCAGTAGTCATCATCTAAATTTGAATAATGAGAAGACAAAATGGTGGCTTCATCCAAGCTTAAGACTGAGCAAGAGTAGGTCAGTCAAATAAAAACAGTTCAAAAAAAGTATAGGATAGCAACAAAATAGATGATTGAAAATATCATTTCAATAAATAATGTCATGGCTTATGACAATTCTTTTAAAATCATTTTAAGCATCACTATCCCAAAAATAAAATCTTTCAATATACCACTGAATCTAACTGTAGTCTCTCCCTATAAAAATTAGTGAGTGAAAAGCCCATACACTTCTTGGGCAATTATGCATGGTTCTGCATCTTTTTCAAGTGATTGACATTACAGAGCAACATTCTTTTGAGTAAATTTGCTTTCATCTGTCTGATTTTGGCACTGAAGCTTCTACTTATTCATCTTCAAATTTAGACTTGTCACTTAAAATCTAGAAAATATTCCTGAATCTTAAAACATTAAGTTCTCCTTTTCATTGCTTCTCTCTGAAGCTTGATTAGTCTTTTGTTTTTAAAGAGACACTTTTATGATAGTGTTAGCTAGGCTTAAACAAAGTTTTTTTAATAAAAATAATACAAGAGATTTCTATAATCTTTATCAGAGATTATAGAAACAAACAAATTTAGAAACAAACATTTGCCTATGCAAAATAAATACTGCATTAAAAAAAAATTAGCTACCAATCACACAAGAGAGCTAGATAAGCAATTCAACCAGCAGTGCATTAAATGCAGAAATACTACAGTTGTGATGTCATTTCAGGAATATATGGCAGTTTTCCTGGAGGGAATATGGAGTTGAATTTTTCTAAATGCGAGAAAGAAAGGCAGAGGTGGTGTGTTTGTGAATTACAAAAAGCCATAAAGAGGTCTAACCGAGTCTGAAAACTATTGCAACCTGATAAATGTTCCCTACATCATTGCAACCCACTGATTATCCTAGTATTTACAGACAAGCAGAGATGGGGAGAAGGTGGCTGCCCCAGCACATTTTGGGCAAATAATCCATCAGGGAACATGCTCCAGAGGAAGGGGAATTTTCACAAATACCCCACAGTAAACAGCTAAAATATTTACATGCCATACCCTCATTTGAGTATTCCATGACTTTAGAAACACTAAATGGAAATGACACTAATTTAAGGCAGAATTTAATATTCATCCCTATTGGTCAGTAGGCTACTAACATAAATAATATGAAAAGGATTCCAGGTCAATAAACTAATGTAAGAAAGGCAAGTAAATTAAAAACTGATACTTTGAAGAGCTGTATTCTCCTTCAGGTTCTCTCACTGTGGAGACAGCATTGAAAAGGTCACTTAGCTTTAATGGGGCTTAAGTTTCCAACACAGGAAATTTGGGAGACATATTCAAACCATGGCAAATGCAAAGTCTATAAATTGATATTATTAAAGTTTTAAGTATTTGCCTTTGAAAAGAAAATGCTGCATTTTTTATTTTAGCTGCCAATCATACAAGAGAGCCAGGTAAGTTATCTTACATACTTATCTTTTAATTTTATCTGTCAAGAGAGACTATGCGGGTAATCACTTAAAAGTTCATGCAACTTGAAATGAAATAAAAGTTCAAAAAAATAGTTACTGTCATTGATAAAAGGTTATTTTAGACTCAACCTGACCACTTTATCTATTTTATAGTCTCCTGTCAAAGCTAAGAATGTGTAAATCATTAACACAGGCATTAGTATGCTGTCATTGAAGCTAGTTTTTGAGATATTTTAGGTTTAACCAAGCATAAGACCTGAGGTCTAAAGATATCCTACTTCTCTCTAATTTTAAGAACAAATCTGATAGGTCAAGGACAGTAAATCTCTAAAAGACATTGTCATGAGAGCCTTCAAATTCCACTCAATATCCCAGCAATGCTCTTAGAAAAAAATCAACCATAGTTGAGTATGAAGGATCATGGCAAAAAAGAAAATTAATTATTAAAAAAAACTGTTCTCAATGACATAAAATATTATTAAAATTTATCAAAGGTAGAATAAGTAGTAATTGATTAATTCCATAGTTGGCAGTAACATGTGGTCAGCCATTTAAAAAAAAAATTATAGTATATGATATAAACACAATTTAAACTTAATTTTAAGAAATACTATAACATAAATGGAAAAATAATGGTTTATTAAGCATCAACTGCGAAATGCATTTTTATGTAATGTCTAATTATCACAGAATTCCACATGATCTCCATTATTTTCAGATAGAAAAAATGTGGAGTAGTGAATTTAATATTAGGCCTGGGCACACAAGTACAGGGAATATTTATAACCAGGTCTATCTGGCATGCACAATCCTTTTACAAATACTCAGGATTCAATAATTGTCCAGAATATGGTATCATTTGATTCACATAAATAACCTAATTGGTTTTAGTAATTTTTCTCACCTGCTTATATTATTTTAAAAAACAAAATCTTCAACATTATGTGGGTTGACAGTGTAAGTTCATGTTTGTACTTAGAAGAAATTACTTAACATCTACAAAAATTAACATATTTTACAAATATTTAATGATGATTTATCTATAGCCAAGTATTTAAAGCATCATTTAATTTAATCCTCAACTCAATATTATTAGAAAACCAGAAATTATTCTTATTTTCCTATTGTACCACATAAGAAAAAAGTGACAAAAAATTATTCAGTGATATTTGATAATGCACAATAAGAAAGACTTTATTCAGGACCATTGGGATAGAAACACATGGACCACTTTAATGAGATTTCACAGTGAAAAAAAGAAACTAAACTCGGCTCTGAGTACAGCATGGGTAAATGGGAATTTATAGCCAATAAGAGGGGGGAGGGTCAGTAATGGAAAATTTCTAAGAGAAAATCTTTAGGGTTAAGGATGATTCTGGCTAAACCAATCTAACAGTGTTCTTGTTGAGGGTAGGCCGAAGTGATCAAATGTTATCTGAAAGTGTTAGAAAGTAACAAATCTGATCGGCTATAAAGGGTGAGCAAATGTCAAGGGTAGGGTGCCTTCCTGCTAAACTGATGTAGCAGAATCATTACTAAAACTGGATTTATAAGCAGTTATTCTGATAGGCCTAGAAGAAGGTTCAGAAGGCTAATTAAAATTTGATTATGCAGAGAATCTTTGTTAAGTGTTATACATTTTTTATACATTGAACTTTAATGTCCTGCTTAATGACACACAGATATTTTATAACATTCCCACTGAAATATACTCAGGTAAATACTCACTACATACTCAATCCTTTTAGAAATTAATGACCTGATCTTGTCTGCCATTTGAAAAATATAATACAAACTAGGACTTCTCTTGATCTTACAGCCTGGACCAGCTTGTCAGCATCCAACAGAAAAATAATGGACAATAATATTCCTGAAAGAAAAAAATGATTTCCAAAAATGTTAGTTATGTAGCAAATACAGATACTTTCATGATTTTTTTAAAAATATGAATTTTAAAAATGTAGTTGTCTTTATATAAAATGAATTATAAGATTAATTATAGAGATTTCTATCCCTGTGGATCAGAAAACAATAATGAAATAAATGAGATCTCTTTCTCTTTCCCCCTTTTTTCCTTATGTTGAGTAAAGAGAAAAGTTGGAGCAGAGTTCTTGGTATCAGAAAGAAAAGAAGCAATAAAAGAGGTATGGAAAAACAAAGAATATAAAATGTTGACATCAAAATTATTTTTAACAAGGTGTAATTGGAAATCAAGAATAAGACAATGTGACTCCAGTAAGTAGAAGTGAATGTTACTTGCGGAATTCACATTTGAGCTTTCACACACATAAAAAGCAAATGTGCCCTGTGAGATGCAACTATCTTATAATTATGTCTAGCTGTCTTTAAAAGACAAGCTTTCATAAATTCTAGATAATCTTATTTTTTAAAATTATCTCCTTCTGACTGGACACAATAGCTCTCACCTATAATCCCAGTACTTTGGGAGGTGGAGGCAAGAGGATTGACTGATCCCAGGGGTTCAAGACCAGTCTGGGCAACTTGGTGAGAGATTGTCTCTACAACAAATTAAAAAATTAACTTGGTGTTGTGGTGCACACCTGTAGTTCCTGCTACCTGGAAGGCTGAAGCAAAGGATCACATAAGCTCAGTGGGTCGAGGCTACAGTAGCCATGAGTGTGCCACCACATTTCAGCCTTGGCAACAGAGTGAGACTCTGAGTTTTAAAAAAAAGTATATATATATATACTTCCTTTATGGAAAAATCTCTGTTGGTCTATGTTAGCAACTTTGCTTCATTTCCTTATATGTTTGGTCCTGCTGTTGCAGGAGTTTAGATCTCCACTGTCAGCTTAAACCAGCAACCTTGGGTTCTTGGCCCATGACCAAGAAGATTAAGGACAACAGACAACAAAAGAATGAGTGTAAGAAGGAGTTTATTAAGGAACAAAGCTCTCCAGAGAAGAGAGGGGACCCAAAATGGGTAACCCAGTGCTAGGAGGTTTTTTTGTTGTTTTTATCTTGTCTTTTCTCTTATATACATCTTATCTGCCCCTTGCTTCCCGAGACCCAATTTCTATTTCATGTGCAGGTCCTTGACCAAGATTACTCCATCTTGAATATTGCCCATAAATACCACAGAAAAGCTCACTTGGGTGGGGGGACCACAATGCAAATACTATGTTAATTATATTATACTAAGCCATGGTCAAGTTAGGACATTTAGTTAAAGTACTGAGCCTGCGTTTAAGCAGCATAAAGTCCCATTTAGCAGTACATCCTGGTCTGAGAGGATGTTCTTTACCTCATTAACCACTTTTTAAGCCAACAGTTATATAATGGGGTGGTGCAGGGGTATTCCCTCAGGTGTTAAGTTTCATCAAGACCCTCCCTCTCTGCCTAACCAGCTTCTATCTCCTCTATCACTGTTATGTTTGATACATAAGGGACTATATCAATTAGTAAAATATAGGAACAGTATAAATCTGTAAAACTCCACAAAAAAAAAACCCTGCCTCAATAAATAATCAATAAAATGACATCAAATCTCTTAGGCAATTTGTAAATGCTCTATGGCATATCCATGTTTTGTACCCTTAGTAGGAAAAAAATCATACTTAATATATATAAGTAAAGATATGGACACATCAATATAAATATTCTTGAAAAGAATCAAGCTAATCTACTTAAATAAAATTATAAACCCACAGCACTTCTCTCTAGTTGGTATTAACTCAATTGTAATTTTATAGCAACCATTTTAGGTGCTAGAGCATATTTCTTTTGAATCACTGAAAAACTGGTGACACACACAAAATATTGTTTATATAAAAGCACTAATCTCATGTTTTAGTTAAGACTTAATTTTATTACTTTTTTTTGAAAAATTCACCTATCTATTTCAAGGGCTAATAAACAATCTTGTATATTTTATTTGCTTTGCAGTCTCATTCAGATTTTACCTTCAGATTGCTGCAAGTTCAGAAATGACAATAAAGTATTAGACACAAATTTCTAAAGACTTAATAAGAGTGCTGATTACTCACAATCCTTTATATCTCTTTTCATAATAACTTCAAAGATAAGTGAGTCTTTTAATGAAAGTCAGTGCTATTCCACACTGTGAAATTTTCGGGCAATATGTAACTTTAATTTATTCTATTCTCTTATATACAACTAATCTGAACAATAGCTCATTGTTCATAGATAGCACTATTAAAAAGTGCTTACTTAGTCCTATAATTTTAGAGGCACATGCTGTAAATGACTTTTACTAAATAAGTAAAATTGGAAGGCAGCAGGCTAATTCTCTTTAGTTCCAATTACTAAATATTGGTATGAAATTGGTTACATTGCTATTGTACAAGTCAAAAGAAAGCTTTCTCTCTGCCCTCTGAAGTTTTGCAGAAAATAAACTGACAATATAGAGATTAATAAAGAAAAAACATACTGATTTATTTAACATGCATGAGCATAGGGGAATTGCATGAGTATGAATATCCCATAACCCAGTGAGGTACAGATGTTTCTATAACTTTTTATTTAGAAGAGACGATGGAGAAAATGGGGCAATTTGTGAGAGACAGTAATAATTTTTAGAAGAGATGAATAGATCCAATATTCAAACACTGGTCTGTAAATAATTTTCTTTGGAAACTGAATGGGACTAGAGAACAGAGTTCATCTGGGCTTCAATTATGGTGTTTAATTTCATTCTATTCCACTATGGTTTAATGTTCTCTGGTTAATAACATTTAGGAAGGAAATTGAAGAAAACTGGGTTCTTCATTGGAAAATTTGGTTGTCAGGTAGATAAGAACATTTCAGAATACATACAGCCTTATCCTGTGCTTTGGAGAGACAGAGGTTTGAGAGACAGGTGGGGTGAAAGGGTGAGACCTTGAGGCTGCTCCTTTAGTTTAATATTTTCAAAGGGTCATATTTTGGGGTATCATTTTCTTAGCCTCAGCATTCTCTAGAAGTATTATAAATTAAAAACTGAATTAGTGGCTATGCAGAAAAAATTCAAATTGGTAGTGGAGTGGCAAAGGATTCTGTTAAACCAGTCTCTCATTTCTGAAAATAGGCCAGTCTAATTAAACAGCTGTGTCTCATTTCAGAAGATGACATTGCAGATGGGATCTCAAAGCTAGGCTTCTATATTAATGCAGGCAAACGTATCTTTAATAGGAGGCATTTCTATGAAAACAGAAGAAAAGCAAAAGTTAATGTTTGAAGTAAATATATGAGCTAGTCTCTGAGTTTGGAGGGCAGTCATTGAAAAGATTTATGAAAATAAACTGAAGCCTCTTCAGCTGGACTAGGGAAGGTTGTGGAAATCTTGCAGAATTTCCCGGATTGTAGGTGTACACACAAAGTTTGTCCAAATTTAAGTTGTTGCTGCGATTTTTCTTCAGTTCCAAATTGACTAGCTTCAGCTTGGAGAGTCTTAGAAAAAAGGCAATTTCAATTTTTAGTGAATCCAAGTCAGAAAGGGTGAAAGAAAAATGGAAACAATCATCTAGAGAATTGTAGCCAGATATTGGAGAAAACTATACATTTAGAACCTAGTCTAGGTAACAAAAAACTTAAAATTCATCAGCAAGCCTTGACTCTAATAATAGGTGCACTATAGGTTTTTGTTTTCTCTTTTTCTGAAACATAATTTTTCTTATTTACATTTACCTCCATTTAAATCAAAATATTCATTAAGATTTATTTAAGATTAATTTGTTTGCAGAATAAGTTAAACCAATATTCTTATTTACCAAAGATTACTAAAGTCATGTAAGCCTGAAAAGCATTTGAGCTGATTTATTTAATTTATGAGTGATTATTTTTAATCGGTAACATGTAGATGATTCACAATGCATGTGTAGATATATGCATACATGTGGACGTGATATACAACACACATATGTATACAGGTTGTTCATCCAAAGTCAACGTTATCAGGAGTCTCAAGGCAAAAGAGAGCAGAGTGTTTGACTTGAAAGAAACCTGCCCATGACCATAGGGTACCACGAGAAAGATAAAGGTCTAAAAATGGGATCAATGATGCGTTTCTTTTGTTCATCACGAAGTGTCCAAGTCACTAAAGTCTCCTTTATATCCTTTTATCAAAGGTGACAAAAGGAAAACAGGGAATGAGTAAATAGAAGAAAAAGTCTTAGGGCAGCTAGTTTGGGAGTGTTTCCAAAAGGCTGATGAAGATTTAGCTAGCAAAGATTTGGGGAAAAAAAATAAAGTTCAGTTGACTGTGAGAGAAAAAAAATCCAACAGAAAGAGAGGGGGCTTCAAAAATGAGCTTGAATGCCAGTTTTCAGTTAGGCCAACTTTTGATCGTAGAGCTCTTTAAAAAATATGAATCCAAATATTTTATTATTAGATTTTCAACTAGGACAAGTAGCAAACCTTTTGCCTTGCAAGTAGCTGGTGTTTCACCAGAGCAATTGACAGGGGCAATGCCTTCAGCCCACCACTGTACTTGCTCATAGCTTTACTCTCAGGAATAACAGGAAGTGCATCTCTCTGGCCAAGCAGAGAAAGCAAGATAAACAAACAAACAAACAAACAAAAAAGTTGTTATCATGTTCTTAATATAAATAAACGTTTTAAACCAAAGGCATACCTTTAAATGACTCAAAATTAAACAAAGAAGGTTATATGAGACCAAAACCAAGAAGTTTTTTATGGCTTTAGCCAAGTCCTCTAATGAGAATGCAAAAAGCTGCACCACTTTTATGATCCAGACCATTCCCAACAACAGCTTAAAGAAAGGAAAATTTCACTAGTCACATGTGAGGTGCAACCCACATTTCTGTCTGGCCAGAGAACAGAGTTTGTCCAGGTTCCAGGTATGGTATGTAATTTTCATTACATTCCTATCCTTAGGACATCTAGGCTTTTGACCAGCTGACTGACAACAAAAGTCAAAATAGGGAAGTACATTTGTTCATGGAGAAAAAGGATTACAAATGAATGGGCACCACAAAAGACCCAGAGTAAAACACATAATTTTAAACAAATGAATTAAAATAATTTTTATAATTTGTTTCCCTGGGTCAAAGAATTAACATCTCAAGAAACTGGTATCATGAATGAAAAACGCAGGTCTCTAGCCGGGCTCGGTGGCTCAGCCTGTAATTCCGTGCCTTTGGGAGGCTGAGGTGAGTGGATTGCCTGAGCCCGCGGGTTCGAGACCTGCCTGGGCAAGCGAGACCTCATCTCTACAATAAATCAAAAAATCATCCGGGCGTGGTAGCGCTTGCCTGTAGTTCCAGCTACTTGGAAGCCTGAGGCGGAAGGATCACCGGAGCCCAGTAGGTCGAGGCTGCGGTGGCCAGGAACGGCCACTGCACTCCAGTCTGGGCGACAGAGTGAGACTCCAACTCAAAAAAAAAAAAAAAAAAAAGAAAAGAAAAACGCAGGTCTCAAAGATGAAGGTGACACCAGACCATTGGCTGGAGTGTTGTTTTTGCAAGTCCTGCAAGGAATTCAAAGCATGCAGTTTGAGAGTGCAATATGCTGGCTTTGTCTTAAATCTGATTTCTATTTTTTAAAAAATCTTGCCAAGGGAGCTTTTTAATATACTTGTTATATTTCTTTTGTATCTTTCTTTCAATTTTATCTTTTCATAGATACCCATAGATGAAATCCTTTTATTCTATCAATCTTAATTTGGAAAAGAAAAAGAAGAGAGCAACTTACTTTAATCATCTTCTCAATCAGATTCCACAGAGAGAGACCTAAGAGTCTGACAGGTAAGAAGTTTTCCCCTTTTGTTGACTTGTCAGATTCTGGGTTTACTTTACAGGAATTTCTAGAAGAGCAGGGAGGCTATGTTTTACTCTGTCCACACCACAAAATCTGTAGAGGCTAAAAGAAAGTTTCTCCTCTGCTCTCTTTGGGTTCACTGAAAATGGACTGACAATAGACAGATTGATAGAGAAAAAAGTCATACTGATTTATTTAACGTGCAAACACATAGGAGAACTACATAAGAATGATTATCCAATAACACAATGAACTCTGCGTGATTGTGTCCCTTTCTTTACAGAGGAGAAGTGGGGGAAATGTGGAAATTTATGAGGGGTAATAAATGATTTTTAGGAGAGATGAATGGATGTAATTCTCAGACAATGGTTAATAAATAATTTTATTTGAAAATTATATGGGGCAGAGGACAGAGTTTTTCTGGGTTGCAGGTGTGGTGTCTAATTTTTATTCTCTTCCTCTATAATATGAATTCTAATCTTCTCTCATTAATAAAATTTCAAAAAGAGGGATGGAAGGCAACTATGTTCCTCTTTGATGGGTTTCATTTACAGGTAGATAAGGGAATTTCAGAGAACAGTCTTATCCTGTGATTTGGGAGAGACAGAGGATTGACAGGAGGGGTGAGGAAGTGAGAGCTACCTTGAGGTCAGTTTTTTAGTTCAGTATGTCAAAGCATTATATTTTGGGATATCATGTTCTGAAGCCCAATACTATTTATTGTTAAGTTTAGTTTCCAGAATAAATGTCTAATATCGTAAATGGAGGCAGATCATGCTGATGAGATTATCATTCAGGGTTCAACCAGAGAAGCAAAACCAGCATGAAATCTTTTTTAAGAGTTTAACTGAAAGGACCTGGTTTACACTTTTGTGGGCTCTTCCTGAGAAAGTTGAAATCCATAGGGCAGGTGTTCAAAAAGGCAGGCTGACACTGGGCATGGCGACTCATTCCCGTAATCTCAGCACTTTGGGAGGCTGAGGCCGGAGGGTCACTTGAGTTCAGGAATTCAAGAGCAGTCTGGGCAGCATAGCAAGACCCTGACTCTACAAAGTATTAAAAAAAAAATGAACTGAACATAATGGCATACTCTGTAGTTAGCTATTCGGGAGGCTGATCTGAGAGGATCACTTGAGTCCAAGAGATCAAGGCTTCAATACATTGTGATAGCACCACTATACGCTAGGCTGGGCAAAAGAGAGACACCTTGGCTTAAAAAAAAAAAAAAAAAAAAAGGAAAGATCTTGACTTCTGAATATACATGAAGCTACTTCCCAGGCAGACTTCCCAGGCAGAATTTCCTTTCTCAGATAAGTTTCAATTCTGAACATAAGCCTTTTAAATGAATGAGACAGGCAAACTCAGATTGTCTAGAATAATCTCCTTTACTTAAAGTTAACTGATTATGTACTTTAATAATATTGACAAAATGTGTTTGCAGCAAGAACTAGATTAGTATTTGATTAAATAACAGAAGACTAAAACCTAGCCAAATCAACACATCAAACTGAGCATCACAATGAGAAAGGAGAGTGAGAAAATATTTTTATGATTGGGTTTTATATTAATAAGTGTACTTAATGCGTTTTTTAGATTTTTTTATTGTTTGTTACCTAATACGACATATGTGTTTATAGTCTTGTAACTGTTCCTTTTTCAATATGTCTCAAACATTTGTCTTGTGCATATAGATTCCCCACTGTGTCAGACAGTGTTTTCAAAAATCAGTCCAAATATAGTATATTTCATTTCACATGTTCTTTTTAAAAAATGATGTTGTTATTCTTTGTATCAAAGTGATATTGATACTTCTTGAACCTAGCCAGATGGTTGTGACTTCCTCAACCAGCAGATTGTGTAAGTAAAAAAAAAAAGTCTCCACATGACTCTTTTCTTCTTAGGCTGTTTGCCCTTTGAATACAGACATCATGTTGAAAAGTTCAGATCATACAGAGAAGTCACACATAGGTGTTCATCCTGGCAGTCAACATCAAGTAGTGTTCATGTTGATGAGTGAGCCTCTGATGAGTCCAGCCTCAAATCCTCCAGCTGGGACCAAAGACATTGTGGAGCACAGAAAAGCCATCCCTAACATGCCGTACTTGAATTTTTGATTCGAGGAATCCCTAAGCAAAATCGATAGTTATCTTATCCCAGTAACTTTTAAGGTAATATTTTCACCTAACACTAGTAAACGGCATTTCTACCTTGTACTTCCCAAGATTCCGACTCTTAAATCTCATTCTAACGGGGTTAGAAGTGGCTACTGGAATATAAAAGAATCTACCCAGAATATCACAAACCAACCAATTGTATAAATTTTGTGATTATTGATCCTCATGAAATACACATAAAACTTATCACCAGCAATTTTTCAATAAATATAGCGATTGTTTACTCTCTATTGTCATTTTGCTTTCAGAGATATGCATGTTTGTTTAAATCTTTCAGCATAGTAGATCTAAACATTCAAAATATGTCTGCTTATTAATTCTACTCCATAACTGCAGTAATGAGTCCAGCAGTACCAGTAACTAAAGAAGGAAAGTGCAATCTTTGAAAAGTCATAGGAAGAAAAAATCATGTAACAGAAGTTTTTTTAAACTATGTCTGCATTTTCCTCCCTACCCACAGTTTTTTTCTTTTTCTTTTTGCATCTAGAAGAGCAGGTATACTGCAGATAATAGAACTAGACTTCCCCAGTCAGAAAAAGAAAGGTTAAGGTTTTCAACCTTAAAGTTATGAAGCCCAGGGTTTCAGTATGTATTTTTTTTGTAATTTTCCAACCTAATTTTCCTCCAGTGCTATTAAAAAATATATACATTTTAAATGAGATCGAGTAGATAAAGTGCTTGGTACAGGGCCTGATGCAAAATAAGTTCTTTTTTTTTTTGAGTTGGAGTCTCACTCTGTCACCCAGGCTGGAGTGCAGCAGCCACTCCCGGCCACCGCAACCTCGACCTGCTGGGCTCCGGCAATCCTCAGGCCTCAGCCTTCCTAGTAGCTGGAACTACAGGCGCGCGCTACCATGCCCGGCTAATTTTTT
>CAUYQG010119681.1:0-18069 GCA_963574415.1 Tarsius wallacei | reverse complement strand
TTCCAGGTCTGAGAAGAATGATGTTGGTAACTTAATGGGTATTGCGTTGAATCTGTCGATTGCCTTTGGTAGGACGGACATTTTAACAATGTTGATTCTTCCCATCCACGAGCATGGAATATTTTTCCATTTGTTTGTGTCTTCTCGGATTTCTTTGAACAGTGTTTTGTAGTTCTCATTGTAAATGTCTTTCACTTCTCTGGTTAGGAAGATGCCAAGGTATTTCATTTTGTTTGTGGCTGTTGTGAATGGGATTGTGCTTTTTATTTGGTTCTCTGCCTGCTTCTTGTTGGTGTATAATAATGCAACTGTCTTTTGCACATTTATTTTGTACCCTGAGACTGTGCCAAAGTCCTTTATCAGTGAAAGCAGGTTTTTGACAGATTCTCTTGGATTCTCAAGGTATAGGATCATATCATCAGCAAAGAGGGATAGCTTGACTTCCCCTTTTCCTGTCTGGATACCCCTGATTACTTTCTCTTGTCTAATTGCCCTAGCTAGGACTTCTAACACAAGGTTGAACAAGAGGCGTGAGAGTGGGCAGCTTTGTCTTGTTCCAGTTTTCAGGGGAAATGTTTCCAGTTTCTGTCCATTTGGCAATATGTTAGCTGTGGGTTTATCGTAGATGGCACTTACTATTTTGAGGTATGTCCCTTCTATACCTAGGTGTTTGAGGGTTTTTATCAAAAAGGGATGCTGGATTTTATCACAAGCTTTTTCTGCATCTAATGATATAATCGTGTGGTTCTTGTTTGCACATCTGTTGATGTATTTAATGACATTTATGGTCTTGTGAATGTTGAATCAGCCCTGCATCCTGGGGATGAAGCCTACTTGGTCATGGTGGATGTTTTTTGAGATGTGTTTTTGGATCCAATTTGCTAGAATCTTGTTGGGGATTTTTGCTTCTATTCTCATAAGGGATATTGGCCTGTAGTTCTCTTTTTTTGTTGGATCTTTACCCGGTTTGGGTATCAGTGTGATGTTAGCTTCGGAAAATGATTTGGGAGAGAATTCCATCTTTCTCAATTGCCTGGAATACTTTCAGTAGGATTGGTATCAGCTTCTCCTTGTACGTTTTGTAGAATTCTGCTGGGAAGCCATCCGGTCCAGGGCTTTTTTTTTTTGTAGGTAGTTTTCTTATTTCAGAGTCAATTTCCTGGGTTGTTATTGGTCTATTTGGTGTCTCAGTGTCTTCTTGTTTCAACCTGGGGAGGTTGTGTGATGTCAGAAAGTCCTCTATTTCATTTAGGTTATCAAGTTTGTTTCCATATAGGTGTACATAGCCATCTCTGATCATCTTTTGTATTTCTTCGGGGTCAGTTGTGATTTGATCTTTTGTATTTCTGATTGTGTTTATTTGGGCTTTGTCTCTCTTTTTCTTGGCCATTCTGGCTAGGGGGTCCGTCAGTCTTGTTAATTCTTTTAAAGAACCAGCTTTTTGTTTTGTATTATGTGTTTCTTACCGCTTATTTTCTTTGTGACCCCGAGCATAGTTCCTTTTTGAAGTCCACAATCACGCCTTGTTCATGACATTGCTTTTTGGCAGCACATACATTTGTGAGCAGCTGTTTTCAATTATGAAGACACACGTAGTGCAAAATTTGAACAAACATTTCTGACGAGCACCTTGAGAACTCACTAGGAATTGTGACCACTTCCATCGAACCAGACATTGATAGATTAGTTTCATAAAAACAAGGTCAAATTTCCCACTAGCTTCGTATTGTTTTCGCTTTTCTGAACTTTATAATAAAAAATATAAGAAGGTAAGTCTTATTATGTGTATACACTAACTATATTATATAATATATGTGTGGCCCAAGACAGTTCTCTGTACGTGTTACAGCCCAGGGAAGCCAAAAGGTTGGCCACCCTGTGCTAGGGTTTCTTCTAACAGTCTTAGCAGTGTCCCTTTGGCATGTGGATCTCTGAACCGTTGTTGTTTAATTGCATGTGAACGTTGAGGTTGACGTTTGTGTGTTTGCATCTGGAGATGCAACAAGATTTATCGAAAAGATTGTTCCTCCTTCATTGATTTCCATTTTGAATCCCTGTCGAAATGCAGTTGACCATATTTGTGTGCATATATTTATGGAATCTCTGCTTTCTTCTATTGATCAACGTGTCTACCCCTTTCTAAGACAGCAATCTTGTGTACTGTAGCTTTATAGCAAGTCTGAAAATCGGATCTTTTCTTTTTCCCCCAAAAACTCTTCTTCTTTTTGAAACGTTGCAAGTTCCACACGAATTGTAGAATCAGCTTGTTTATACACAAATTTGCTGGGAGGATTTTGACTGGCGTTGCGTTCGTTCTACAGATCAAGTTGTAGATAATTGACTTTTTTCCCTTGTTGAGTCTTTCAGCATGTGAACATGTCGTTTCTCTCCATTTAACTAGGTCTTCTTGGATTTCTGTCATTAGCATTTTATGATTTTCGGCATACGGACCCTATACATATTTTGTTAATTGTATAAGTAACTATTTCGCTGTGTTTGTAGCTAACATAAACAGTATCATTTCTTAAATTTAGGTTCCCAGTGACTCATGTGATTGTTTTCTGTGTGTTGGCCTTGTCTCCCGTGTTGTGACTGACCTCAGCTGTTTGTTCTGGGAGTTGTGGGGAGAGGCATTAGGGTGTTCCATGTAGGCAGTCATGTGATCTATGAAAAGGGGCAGTTTTACTTCTTGCATTCTCCTTTGCGTGCGGTTTCCTCTTCTGGCATTATTACACCACGTAGGCTTCCAGCAATCAGGTGGATAGCCCTGGCGAGAGTAGACATCCTTGCCTAGTTCTCAATCTTAGGTAGAGGGCATTCAGTCTTTGACCATTAAGTGGGATGTTAGTTGTAGGTTTTTCTGCACGTGCCCTTTATCAGGCTCAGGACGTTGTCTTATGTTCCTAGTGTGCTGGGTTGTTGTATCATCAGTGGGCTTTGACTCTCGTCAAATGGTTTCTCTGCATATCTTGATATGATCCTGCCGTTTTTCTTCTTCATTCGCTCTCTCAATCTGTGGATTACATCGATTGATTTTCAGTTATGGAAAGAACATCCCTTGCACTCCTGGTATAAAACCCTCTTGCTCCTCATTTATTATACTGTTCGCATATTCCTCAATCCAAACAGCTGGGTTTCTTCTTTTTCTGTTTGAAGAATTTTGTGCCTATTTTAAGAAACAATATTGGTCTGTAGTTTTCTTGGTATCAGTGCAGTGCTATCGTCATAAATTCGGCGGGAAGCATTCCTTCCGCTTTGTTTTCTGCAAGAAAGTGTGCCCAATGGGTGTCCTTTCTTCATTTAACGCTTGGTAGAATTTGCCAGTGAAATGTCTGGGCCTGGGCATCTTTTTGCAAAGGTTTGTAACTAGGAATTCAGTATCCTTGAAGGATATAGGACTGTGCACACAGTTAAGCATGAGAAATACCTCTTGTGTGGGTGTTGGTTGCTTATGGTTTCTCAGTAAGTGGCACATTTAATCCAAACTGTAGAATTTATATACGTAGAATTGTTTGCAGAATTATCGTATTGTCCCCTTTATGTTTTCTGAGTCTGGAACTGAACCTCTTCTTTCATTCCCACTAGCGGTGACTTGTTTTCCTCTCTCTTCCCAGCCAGTCCTGTGCAGGTATATTAATTTTATTCATCATTTCAAAGAACCAGCTTTTGGGTTCGTTGAGTCATCGAGTTAATCTACTTTTCTCCTCTTTGAAATCGCCTTGAGATTTTTTTTCTCTCTATTTGCTCCTATTGTTTAGTAGATAAATTCTTACTGGAATTTTGAAATGATTTCCACAGGCACCAGTGGCCTTTTTGACTAGATGTAAAACCTGTGATCAAGAAGGCCAAAATAAGGAAAGGGTGTGTCACCCTGGTACAAAAACTTACAATTTAGTAAGTGTTTGCTTTATGAGAATATATGAATGCTTATGAGAAGAGCACATGTTCGTTGTGTACTGACTATTCTGAGAACCTCGCTTGAGAGTGGGCTGGCAAACATCCGCAGGGAATTGACATTGCTTGGCTGCATTGCATCTTTTTGCATTCCATGTCGCATGGGTGCGATCGTTGGCATCATTTCTAAAACTTTCAATAGACGTGCCATCAACATTCTAAGCTCTCGAGTTGCACTGTCTCATATAATCCTCGGAAGAAGCCCAAGAGGTGGGTCTCGTTATATTCCCCAGTTGACACACACAAGGTGGAGGGACAGAAAGCTTAAGATGAATAATCACGGGTTCTCTTCTCTTTCTTCCCCGATCACCCTCTGTTGCAGTCTGGCTGCTGACCACACACACTCCTCGCTACCTGCTAGGTATCTGAGAGCCTCCGGCTTCACCTCCCTGTCTAGACCCAAGGGCTGGGCGGAGCTTCCAGCTCAGACTAGACCTCCATGGATCCGCTCCAGAAGTGGAATCCGGCATTGACAGCTGAATCTTCCCAGATGGTGGCTGAAGACACTTCCCAGGAAGGCCTAGAAGCCTCTCAGCCTTCCTCCTCAGACCAGCTGATGATGGGCCTCGGTAACCTGAGCCCCAGTCCGGGAACCAACCACCCTGCGCCTCCCCCAGAAGGGCTGCTCCAGCAGTGGTACAGGGAGGAGAAGACGCTGCAAGAGAGGCGGTGGGAAAGGCTGGCGTTCCCTCAGAGGAAGAAAGCATTCCTGGGGCACATGAGACGGAGACACCGTGACCACATGGCGCCCTATCCGGTCGAGAGGGAACCCAGAACCTCTCCCTCGAGTGATAGAGATCAGAATCGATTCCGATGTGAATGTCGATACTGCCAGAGCCACAGGCCGAATATTTCTGGGATCCCTGGGGAGAGGAACAGGGCCCCACACCCTTCCTCCTGGGAGACGCTGGTGCAGGGCCTCAGTGGCTTGACCCTCAGCCTGGGCACCAACCAGCCCGGCCTTCTGCCGGAAGGGGCACTCCAACAGCAGGAGAGAGAGGAGAAGTGCCAACTAGAGAGGCAGCAGGAAAGCAAACGAATGTTTCAGAGGCTACTAAAGCAGTGGTTAGAAGAAAACTGAGACGCGCATCCCCGTGCCACGGAGACCTGAAGGGAGTCAGATGTGGATGTGGATGCCGTGTTGCCAGCTCCTGGGCGTGGGCTCCTTTTGGGGACCAAGCAGTAAGCTGTAGTGGGAGGGGTCCCAGGACCTGTGTGATGACTGGAAGGCCTCCCAGCATGATGTTTCACCAGTCCCAGGAGGGCCCTGTTCTTTCGTGCCTGTCACTGTTGGATCGCTACGAGGCATTCTGTGGCAAGGGAGACTGCATACCAGTGGTCCTCACCTCGCCTCATGACCCCGGTGATGCATGTTGTCACTTTCCCACCCCGGATCTCTGTCTTTCCTCGCTACCTTGTTGTCAGTAAGAGATGAAGCGTCCACGTGGTGTGAATGCCTTGTTGCTGTCCATGTGGTTTTGTGCCATTTTATGGACTGCCTCAAAGAGGCAGCGTTAGGTCTGTTGAAACACAGTGTGCTCTGCTGAGATCCAGTTTCAAGAGTCAGAAGCTAAACAAAGCGTGGGAAAGGAAAGTGGAATGAGAACTTGGTGGTTCACCATTGTACTGTTTGTGTAAACTATTATGAATATGATAAGCTAAATGTAAGCAAATGTCTCCCTGCTCCTTAACAATCGAGTAACATTCTCCCTTGCGGAAAATTCTGATGGGGTTCCTCATCACCAGTACCAAATAAATATATGCATGAAGGAAAGTAACTGTAGAATTCAGGTTTCTTTATCAGTGGTGGTTTGTTTCTTGTTAGATCTGAGATCACTACCCTGAAATCACCGAGCAGCGGGTCGCAGTTGATCGAGGGGAGCTCTGTGTGGTGGAGGTTTGGAACGGGGGAGGAGGGAGGGCACCAGGGAACACAGTCAAGTCACTGACTGAGGCCCAACAGTGGCACCAGCATCCAGACCAGCCAGGCAGCCAATGGGAAGAGAGTCCTCCTGCCCACAGGAGACTTGGAAGCAGAGTCAGCTGCCCACAGTGGGAGCCCCTGCAAGTAGGCACTGGTGCCCTGGCTTAGGGGCCAGAGGGGCAGTTCCTTGTGTGGTACACCTGTGTGGGCGAACGTGAACAGCAGCTCGTGCCTGTTTTGAGAGATCCAGCACATCCTTGAGTTATTTCAAAATCTTACTGGGGCTGAGACACGTGTCTTTTAATTGCAGGAGGCACAAATGATTAAGTCTGCCTTTGTTCCCTACAGAACCTTGAGGTGTGTACCCAGCAAGGGACCTTGCGATTCCTCTGAACTGAAAGCAAATCCTGCTTTGTGTCAGTCTGTGCTTTTAGGTAGTTCCCAGAGCTGTTTTGCTGCAAAAATCTGCACATCTCCCGGCAACGGAAGTGGCTTGAAAGCAGGTAAGTGCATAAAATTCTTTTCTTTTTTTTTTGAGTTGGAGTCTCACTCCGTCGCCCAGACTGGAGTGCAGTGGCCGCTCCCAGCCACCGCAGCCTCGACCTGCTGGGCTCCGGCAATCCTTGCGCCTCAGCCTTCCAAGTAGCTGGAACTACAGGCGTGCGCTACCACGCCCAGCTAATTTTTTGATTTATTGTAGAGATGAGGTCTCGCCAAGTTGCTCAGGCGGGTCTCGAACCCGCGGGCTCAGGCAATCCACTCACCTCAGCCTCCCAAGGCGCGGGATTACAGGCTGAGCCACCGAGCCCGGCTGTGCATAAGATTCTTAACTTAGGTTTTCATCAGAGCACTTGACAGGTAAACTGACCCTGCCAGGATTGTCTCCGAGTTCCGGGGGGGGGACGGTAAATAAAGTAGGGCTTGTCTTTCTTGAAAGTTGAGGGCTTAAATGCGGATGGTGAGTTCAGAAAGGGTAACAACGGCCTTGCACTTTGACTGCATTGCACTTTGACTGCCATTACTAGGTTTTTTGACGGTATTTTATGAATTTCGGTAGGTGAGCTCATTTCATCCTCTCCCACGCATCCATCATCTGGCAACACGTTGGGTCCCATTTTATGAGTTAGGAATGCAGGGCACAGAGAATGAAGGGAGCTTGTTCGAAGCCTCACAGGCAAAAAGAGGTGGAACTAGCGTAGAAAGCTAGGCAGGCAGCTAGGTTCCGAGTTGATCGAGGGGAGCGCTGTGCTGTGGAGGTTTGGAATGGGGGAGGAGGGAGGGCACCAGAGAACACAGCCAAGGCACTGACGGAGGCCCTGCAGTGGCACCAGCATCCAGACCAGCCACGCAGCCAATGGGAAGAGAGTCCTCCTGCCCGAACCAGACCTCCTCTGTAAAGGCTGGCAGTGAAGTGCAAAGGGCCAGGAGTTTCAGTGGACCTTTCCTAGCTGGAAGCACCAAGTCTTGGTAGGACCCGTTGCTGAGTCCGCCCCACACTGCAGTGGAGCAGGTATAATTATCCCCATGTTGCAGTGAGTTCACAGAGGTAGCAGCATGGTGGCCAGAGACCCAGCCTTTGTCTGACTCCCAAACACTGGACCACTCTCTGCCCGCTCCAGTAGCCACCCCGGGTCCATGCTGCCAGCCACAGACAATCATTTAACCAATCATCAGGGTTTCAGTTTTCTCACGTTGCCTCCCCCCATTCTGTGCTATGCTGACTGCTGTGGGGACTTGAGGAATTGCACAGGTAGTCCCTGCCCTCAGGGATTCGGCGTTTTATCAGGGCGAGGGATCAGACACTGCCTTAGTCCGTTTTGCGCTGCTATGACAGAGTACCACAGACTGGGTGTTGTGGCTTGGAGATGGTTTCTTTGTCCCCACCAAAAGTCCTGTTGAGGTTTAATCCCCAGTGTGGCAGTGTGGGAGGTAGGTTCTAGTGGGAGGTGTTTGAGTCATGGGGCCGGATCCCTTGTGAATGGATCAATGCCCTCCTGCTTGGGGAAGTGAGTTCTGGCTCTCGCAGGAATAGATTAGTTCCCAGGAGAGCAGGTTGTTAAAAAGACTCTGGCTTCCTTGGTTTCTCTCTCTCAATTCCTCTCTCTCCGTGTGATCTCTTTGCACATGCCGGCTCCCTTTCCCCTTTCCACCATGAGTGGGAACAGCCCCACGGCCCTCACTGGGTGCAGATGCCTGATCTTGAATGCTCCAGCCAACAGAATTGTGAACCAGATGAACCTCTTTTCTTTATAAATGACCCAGGCTCAGGTATTCCGTCACAGCAACACAAAACAGACTAAGATGCCAGGTAATTTATAAAGAAGAGAATTCATTTCTTACCATTCTGGATGCTGGGAAGTGTGAGATCAAGACGTGCCGGCATCTGCTGTCCCATGAGGGCCTTCTTCCTGTGTCCCCACATGGCAGAAGATGGAAGGGCAGGTGGGAATGAACATTGGGTCCTCACATGGCAGAGATGGAAAAGAGGGCCCTCATCCACTTCCGCAAGCCCTTTTCATAGCGGCAGTCATCCATTCATGAGGGCTCTGCCGTGATGAACCAAACACCTCCCATTCATTAGGCTACACCTCCCAACACTGTGGCATTGGGGACTGAGATTCAACATGAGTTCCGGAAGGGACAAAAGCATTCAAAGCACAGCAGATCCTCACAGATGTGTCAGAGAGGAGGTCGTCCATCCCCTGTGTGCCAGGAAATGAGAGGGCTGGGAAGGATCTGGTTTGGACAGAGTGGACCTGGGGCACTCGCTGAGAGGTCACAGGTGCAGGGTGAGCCAGGGTCTGCAGGAGGATACGTGGAGAATGGGTGGGCAGTTCTAACTGAGGGAGTTAGCACCCCCTCCACATCTCCACCTCTAGGTGTTTGCCCTCATACCTGTGTGTAGAGTGTTGGAGGTTGGAGAGGACGGGGTGGTCGCATCTGAGACACCTTACTATCCCCAATTACAGACTAGGAGCTAGAATCCAGTGATGTCCACAGGTGCCCAGCACACCAAATTCTAGACAAGAGACTAAACCAGAGGCACCAGCAGGCAAGGAAATACCGGCACAGAGTGAGGTGTACATGTTAACAATACAGGAATAGAAAATCTGCGTAGACCTCGAGCAAGCGAGGAAACCGAAAGAGTAAATTAAGGGAGAGCCCAGGCCCCGCTGGCTTCATTGGTGAGTCCCATCCAACGTGTGCAAAAGAAATAATACCAATCCTTCACAGACTTTTTCTGAATATAGAGAGGAGGAGGGAACATTTCCCAAGTCCTGCTAGGAGAACAGTATTCCCCTGCCGCTTGGGCCAGAGACATCACGACAAGACTGCGACCAACATCCTTCATGTATATGGATGCAGAGACCCCCCAGCAAAGTGTTAGCATGCCAAATCCAGCAAGAATTACAAAGGGTTATGCAACATGGCCAAGTGAGATTTATCCTAGGAATGCAAGATTGGTTTAACATTCAAAATTCGGTTAGGGTCATACACCCTTTTAAAATAATAAAGGACAGAAACCATGTGGTCATCCTCCTAGATAAAGAAAAAGCATTTGACAAAACTCAAGACCCACTCATGATAAGAACACTCAACCAACTAGGGGTAGAAGGAAACGTCCTCACTCTATCAAGGGCATCTACGAGAAACCTACAGCTCACATCATCATGTTTAATAAGCGAAACAAAAAATGTTTCTCCCCTAAGATCCGGAACAAGGCAAGGATACCTGCTGTTGCCACTTCCCTCCCACGTCATACTACAGGTGGGCCGTGCAAGTGCCAGTGTGGTCGTGCAAGAAAAGGAAATTAAACCACGGAGAAATCAGGAAGGAAAGCATGTCACACAGAGACACGTACTTGTATGTTCACTGCAGCATTTTCACGAAGGACCCAGAGTGGAAACAGTCTCAGTGTCTACCCCAGTTGGGGAAGACTTGTGGAAGATAGGGTATATCCGTAAGGCAGAATATTACTGAGCAATGAAAAAGAGCAAACTTACTGATACATGCTGTAGCCTGTTTGAACCTCAGAGACACTATGCTAAGTGACAGAGGCCAGACACAAAAGACCACTTACTGCATGAGTCAGTTTGCAGGCAATGCCCAGACAGGGTAGTTCTACAGAGACAGAAAGTAGATCGTGGTTGCCTGGGCCTGACTGCTGATGGCTACCAGGGATCCTTGTGGGGTGATGGAAATGTTCTGCAACTGGCCTGCGGTGACGGTTGCACAACTGTGAAAATGTACTAAAAAATCACTGCGTTGTTCCCTTTAGGTATGTGACTTTCATGGTATGTATGTAAATTATACCCCAATGAAGCTGTTTTTAAAAATGTAATGCAAATGTGAAAGTCAGTCATGGAGGATAAGGTATACAATGGTTTTGTTTTCTTTTTACAACAGTAGGGAATCCCCACGCCTCCCCCCCCACCCCTTCTGTGTTCAGGGTCCTGCCTACACTTCCCGCCTCATCTCCTGCCTCCTCCCCATGGGCTTGTTCCAGATGGACGAAGTGACTGTGCGCATCTGGATAGAAGGAGTGCTGGTGAGTGCACACGTCTGCGTGTGTCTCTGTATGTGTTCCTGTGCAGGCACCCAGTGGGTGCACATACCTGTTGACTCACAATTCCGTGTCTGAGGGCAGGATCCCATAATCCATCCTGCATCCCGAATTCCACTGAGAGGATTTTCTGTTTGACGATCCCAAGGACCTGGGTTCAGTTTCCCTGGTAACCAACCTCAGCCCTTAGCTTCAGCCTCTGGTCACAGAAGACATCCAGAGTGGGGATGGGTGGTGTCTCACCCCCCAAAACCCTGCCTGAGCTGAGTGACCCCATGGGGATGAGTGGCAGCATGGTTACCAAGACAATGGAACCCCAGACCCCTTTCCACTTGCAAGGCCCTTCTCCCTCCCCTCAGCCTGTTGGGTGTCAAGTAGGAAAGGGGAAGTTTGGCATAAACAGGCCCCGGAGTCCTTGAAATTCTACTAGACGTGGCTGTTGAATAAATATGTCAAAAATAGCTCTTGAAAGAGAAGGCACTCAAGAATATTTTTAAATTCAGTAACAAACAAGGCTATGAAGTCCAAGATTATAGTAAGAGCAGGACAGGTGAAGTGGAGCGTGTGCTTATGTCTCTCGACCTCAGCTGTGCATCACATTTCCCGTGCCACATTTGTAAGAGAACAGATGCGGGAGCGCCATCCCCCAAAGATCTGAGTTAGTGGGTCTGGGGCACGGCCCCCATGAGAGTAGCATTTTGCAGCTCCCAGTATGTATGTATGAATGAATGTATGAATGATTTATTTGTTTATTTTGAGTTGGGGTCTCACTCTGTCGCCCAGACTCGAGTGCAGTGGCACAATCACGACTCACTGCAAACTCGACCTCCTGGGCTGAAGGGATCCCCCCTCCTCAGCCTCTCAAGTGCACAGCTCCTCCTTATGAAAGCCTAGGCTGCAGCTGTGGGAACGGAACCATCCTTGTAGGAGGAAAACCAGTGTCGGAAATTTGAGGCCCCTCTTTAAAGAGGAAAGCCGTTTTTCATCATCCACTGCTGTGCTGGACACATTTCTAGGGCTAAGGGAAAAACAGAACAAACAAAAAACCAAAAAAGTACAAAGTACTGTAAATGCATGTTTCAAAACTTATGCTGTACTTGCTGTCCTCTATATTCCTGAAATCAAAATTTTGATGTCAAAACCCCGCATTTGCTAATGACACATCTACTTTTCATTTCTTGTGACGATCCCTAATGCTTGAGTTATTTTCAAAGTTGGCACAGCATTGTATGGATATCTTCGTGAGACATAGCACAATAGTTCTTTGAAATTAAAGATGCTCAGATTTGTATCAGTTGATGTGGATGAATCAGCTCTTAGGCTTATTTAACTAAGTGTGAGTGTGTTGAGTTGCATTTTCTCGCATTTTATTATAATTTGTGATAATCAAATGAATTCTTGTGCTTAGATAGAAGGCCAAATAGGACCACGAAATTTGTGATGAAAAATAAAACTCAGGCCAGGCGTGGTGGCTCACGCCTGTAATCCCAGCACTTTGGGAGGCTGACGCGGGAGAATTGCTTGAGCCCAAGAGTTCAAGACCAGCCTGCACAACATAGCGAGATCTCGTCTCTACAAAAAACACAAAAAAGTAGCCAAACCTGGTGGCAAGCGCCTATAGTCCCAGCTACTCGGGAGGCTGAGGTGGGAGGATCCCTTTGGTTCAGGAGGTCGAGGCTGCGGTAAGCTGGGATCGTGCCGCTGCACTCCAGCCTGGGTGACAGAGTGAGACCCTGTCTCAAAATAAACAAATACATGAGTGAAAAAAAAAATCTGCAACCCTTGTTTCCTGCACATCCATGAAGACCCTCCTCCCCAAGCTTCCTTTTTCTTAACCTATTTCTTCTGCATAGTGACCTCCCTGTTTCTAAATGATGTGCTCCTACTGCTATATCCTTTCTTTATTGAGGTAGATGTTATCTGTTGAGTTCTTGGAGACGATGAGGATGTCTGTCTCTCAGATAATTACGGGGCCCAGGTCTTCTCCTCAGAGTTCGTGGTGGGGGCCACCCAAACCAGGGCATACGACTCTACTCAGGATGTCTTTAGAGCAGGGGTTCCCGACCCCTGGGCCACGGACCGGTGTCCGTCCTTAGGAACTGGGCCACGAGCAGGATATGGGCGGCGGTCAAGCGAGTGAAGCTTCATCTGTCTTTACAGCCAGCCCCCCATCACCCGCATTACCGCCTGAGCGGTACTCCTGTCAGACCAGCACTGAAAAGCCTGCTTCCATTTCCAACATCCCATCTTTGTGAAGCAGGGTTTTCTGCAGTGGCAGCAACCAAAACAGGTTATGGAGTAGACTGGACATACGCAACGCACTTCAGGTGCCACTTCAGATAGATTTCTATAATAATGAAAATAAAGAGCACAATAAATGTAACATGCTTGAATGATCCCGAAACCATCCCCCTTCCCGGTCTGGGGAAAAATTGTCTTCGATGAAACTGGTCCCTGATGCCAAAGACACTGGGGACCGCTGCTTTAGAGTATCTCTGCCAAGAACAAAGCCCCCGCCGGAGGCTTTTTGCATGTCTGTGCCAGTGTCCAAGTCCTGGTTGGCCTTTTCCAGACCAACCCAGGGGAGTCACGGGGTGATCAAGAGCAAACCTAGCAGCATTCATAGGTTTCTGAGTTAAGGAACTGGGTGGATGGCAGTGCCCACCCATGAGACCGAGGACACAGGGTTGGGATCACCTGATTTGCAGGGCTTGTGGGATATCTGAGTGGAGATGCCCCTTAAGCCAGGCCTGTAGGGGTTCTGGGGCTCAGCGGAGATGTCCTAGGTAGAGCTGTGATGGGGGAGGCCGTCAGCTTACAAGGGGACGGGGATGTAAACAAGTCAGATTGGTAAAAGTCCTGGGTGGTGATGTGGGCACCCAGGATCACCACCCAGGTATAGAGTGAGGAGAGCCCCGGGCAAAGGTTGGAAGCCAGGAAAAAACATTTTTGAGGTGCCCAAAGAAAAAGGACCAACGAGGAGGAGACTCCGAAGTAATGGTCTGGGGGGAGGGGGCAGGAGGAAAGCTGGGGTGGCTTCATAGACCCTGAGAAAGCCGAGTGTACTGGAAAAGGTTTGGCAACTGTGGCCATGAC
The DNA here is from genome assembly GCA_963574415.1 of Tarsius wallacei. Classification (NCBI taxonomy): domain Eukaryota; kingdom Metazoa; phylum Chordata; class Mammalia; order Primates; family Tarsiidae; genus Tarsius; species Tarsius wallacei. The sequence continues at coordinate 4,531 of CAUYQG010119681.1, read as the reverse complement.
AGCATCCGGTACTTTGGTTTGGCAGTGTGGAACTAGCTGGAGATTTCAACTGGGGGATGTTCCACGGGTGTGGGGGACACTGAGGACAGAGGGAGAGGTAACCAAGTAACTGTGCTGCTGTAGTCTACACTTTTAAGAAGCTCAGCTGGAAAGGAGTCGGAGACACAGGGCAGTAGAAGCAGGGGGCTGCGGGCTTTTCAGGGTGTGTGATTTTCTTTCCCCCCAAACGCAAGAGGGAAATAATGGGAAGCAGGTGCCAGAAAGCCGTGAGCATCTCGAGGCCTAGAGAGGTGGCAGCCTCTCTGGGGTTCCTCTTAAGTTGAGGACGGAGGAGCGGTGGTTCCAGAGCAGCGGTGGGTTGCAGGAAGGCGTCCACCACCTCTCTCCCACTGTGACCTGTGGTGTTGGGAGACAAAACATCTTCCACACAAAAAGCCTGAATGACTGGTGTCCATAGAGACTCCAAGATTGAGTTTAGTCACTCAAGTGTGACACTGAGTCGGGGGTGAGGGTTGGGAAAGTGTCAAGGTGGCATCTTGTGATGGGGGTGGGTGTGGTTGTGAGGGACTCGGGTTTGGGCTGATGGCAGGGGCTGGATACTTGGGGCACTCGACTGGCCTGGGGATTCAGACCAAATGTCTTGGTGCAAAGAGGTTTCTTTGTCCAGGAGGATAGACACGTGGCAGCCATCAGAAGATGGAAGAGGTCTGCCTTGTCTGCAGCCCTGGCCAGGATGAATTCCAAGCCTCTGTAAAACTAAGCCCTGATCATGAGATTGGCCTGTCCGGTGGCGAGGAAGCTGTGCTCCGGGGCCCTTCAGGGGAGGCTGAGAAAGGCTGACCCAGAAAACAACACAGCAGAACTCCCCTGTGATTCTGGCCTCTGCAAAGCTGGGATATCAGACTCTGAGTCCTCAGATCACCACAAAGGGAATGCCAGGGCCCCAGTGCTTGGGTTGTCCTTGGAAGTACAGGGAGAGGCCCAAGTCTGGAGGTTCATAGATCTTACAGAGGGCCGCCTGTACCAGGCCACCGTAAAATAACTGAGGTGTCTGCTCCCCAGTGAAGGAGAGGGGTCCAGTCCAAGAGTTTCCTGCCACGACGATCTGGCCACAGCCCAGGTGCCACAGGGAACTCAAGGTCTTTGTCAAGGAAACCCCATCCAAAGGTGGGGAAGTTCTTTAAACTCTTCTTGGGGGGTGGGGGTGTGGTGGGGTGGCAGGGTACCTGATCTGTGAGGGAGCCCCCATGAGGAAAGGACACGGATGGGGCATGACTGTAACGTGACGGAGAACCAAGCCCTTCCTCCAAATTGACCCCTTCAGAGATCCCTGGGATGAGACACAAGAGCCTCTTTGGGCCTGGTTCCTGGTTTCCACTTGCCAGACTCTGGGGCCTCAGAGCACTGCTGTCTCGTTAAGATGAAGTGGGGTCGAAGGCATGACTTTCTGAGGTTCAAGAACCAAATGAGAAACCGGGCGAGGTGGTTGCACCCCTGTAGTCCCAGCTACCCAGGAGGCTGAGGCAGGAGGATCGCTTGAGCTCGGAGTTCGAGGACAGCCCGGGCAACATGGCGAGACCTCGAATCTAAAAAAAAAAAAAAAAAATTAAAAAGAAAAAAAGAACCAAATGAGACAATGGGTATAGAAATGCTTTCTAAATCACACACTTCCATAAAAAGTAAGAATGTTCTTGGTGGGTTTGTTGCTGGTGCTTTTATTGCTAACTGGGTTCTCCTGGATGCAAAACACGCGCAGAGGGGCTCGAGAAAGCTGAGTGGCCCCAGAAGTGGGAGTGGGTAGACCTACCCTCGACTGGGAGCCTTGGATTGGTGCTCCCTCAGGACAAAGGGTGGTGCCCGTGCATGAGGGTTTGCAGGGTCTAGAGAAATGAGGAGGTTCTGCTTTGAAGAGTAGGTTATCTGGCTAACTAGCATGATGGGCAAGAGATCTTTGGAGGTAATTCTGGGTCTGTCAGAAACTACTGACATTCTCACCTGTACCTCTCAACTCTTGGGAGGAGGCTGGCATTATTTACCTTTAAAGGCAGTAAGAGGGCAAAAACCAATTCCTCCTTTTAATAAGAAACATTGGCCTACCGCATCTCCTTCAGGCATCCTTTCCTGGCTCTGGAAACATGTATTGTCTCCAAGCTCCAGGGTCAGACTCTTGTGTTAATGAAGGACAGTGGAGCCTGGTGTTGCGTGGGGGTGGGGGATGAGACGTGAGGGGTGGCAGTGGGGATGGGGATGGGGGTGTGGAGGGGTATGGCCGGCCTGCTCAGCTCAGTGATGGCTCTCACCGCTTTCTCCACTTTGTGTGTGTGTCTCTGGTCCTCTCCTCGGTCTGTGTTCTGTTTGGGGGGAGGGTGGTCTGTTTATGGGAAGTTAAAATTTTCCCAGGCTAAAGAAGAGGTGGCAAAGACATCCCATTCCCCTGCTAATGTGGACTGATAAGGCGGTGGGGAGAGGAGGAGCTGGGCCCCAAGGACACTTTGGTTTATTTGGTCTCTCTGACTGGTCTGATCCTCAGCATGATTGTCCACTGCGTGGACTGGATAGTAAGCGGGGGGAATACTGGGTTTATGTCTAATCTGCTGCCATCTGATGGAATCATGTGAATGGCCCGTTTGTGTAAATGTTCAATCTGTTTGGTGAAAATGTTGTCTCTTGGGTTTCCACCCCACTTCCCTACTGCTTTCCAAGATGGGTAAGGGGTCTGCATGGCTTACGAGTCTCCATGGCGATCGGGGAAGGGGGTCTAGACATCATTATGTTGTTTGTAGCCTCCTTATTGGTTTCTGAGAGGATGACTCTCGTTTCCTGGGTCCTGCTGGTGATGCTGACCTGCTCACCTATGTCTGCGGCTGGCGTAACTTGCACTTTTGTCTCTCTCATCTTGCTCGGGACCTGGCATTTCCTGGCTGACTCTGCATCAGCTCACCTGTGCTGACACGTCCAGGTCCCTCTCTGAATCTGGGACTCATCCTCCATCCCGCCCCTGGCCAGGGCCCACCACTCCACAGCCTCAGCTGCAGGGTCACCTAGCCCTAGCCAGGTTAGGCTTGCTTCATGGTAGACCCCTGGCTCTTCAATCAGCCTTTTCACATCCTCCCCTCAGGGGACATAGCACTCTGGGGTCTCACCTATACTGCAGCAGGAACCAAGGTCAACTCTACCAAGCTAATTTCCTAAACTCCAGCTATCCCTCTGCCCAAAGAGGCTACCGAGCTATTCTACAAAGGAAGCTCCCATGAGTTCCAAGTGTTCATAGGGTAAAACTCCGTTTTACTTGCAGCTCCTCTCTGCTTCTCTGATACATCTTCCTGAGAAGTCTGACTCTATCTGCTACTGCCTCTGGTGACACTTTCTTTGGCTTGTCTCTCATGTTGCCCCAAGACTTGCCATACTATATCCAGCCCCAAAGGGGCAAACTTTGGAATTTGTACTAGCTCGGAAGCAACAGGAGAATATGTCGTCACAATATCCCCGTGTGTGTGTGTGTGTGTGTGTGTGTGTGTGTGTGCGCGCGCGCGTGTGCGCGCGCGCGCGCCTTGCAGGACCAGTTCCATTGGAGTGATAGTGACAAAAGCTCTATTAGGTGGAGTTGAGTGACTGGTTTCAGAAGGTGAGAGAGTTGTGCGTTGAAGGGCAACACATTCTGTGCCAGTAGCTGCTGAAGGACATGTGGGAAGAGGGTGGGTTTCTTAGTCCTTCGTTTGTGGAGTGCTCAACGTAGAGGGGAGCAGCTGATGATTCAGAAGTGAGGAGTGGGCCGCTGCAGGAGCATAGTCCCTGGGAAAGTGGGAGGCATGAGATCCTGAGCTGAGGTGAGCGGGCTGGTTTCAGTTGGGAGCACTGTGTGCAGAAGGGCGGCAGGGAATGTCAGGGGAGGCACAGGTAGATTGGGTTTGGGAGGCTCCGAGGATGCCCACCTGGTTGCTTCTGTCTTCTCGATGAATCATTAGGGGGGGAGGTCACTGGATCGGCGGGGGGTTGTAGTGATACAGGTGGTGGGGTGAGAGTCCAAGTGAGACGCAGTCCTCTCATGGTCGTGGATAACAGTGAAATAAGTTAGTAAAGCATTCGGGTTTTTCTCATCAGAGCTCAGGTGCTCAGATACGGGCAGGCCGCCGGTCCACTGTTGGACATCACGGAGGGGCACGGTCTTTCCTGAAGCCCAGGGCATGACCGCGGCAGGGGGGACTCAGGTGGGGAGGAGGGGCGCCCCCTGAGGCCGGAGAGGCTCCGGTGGCGGCCTGGGCAGCCTCGTGGGCGCTGAGGTCGGTCTCCGGGAAGGATCAGAGGCGTGAGGGCTGAGAGGAAGTCAGCGAGTGTGCCACGGGAGAAGCGTGTTCCGAGGCCGGGTGGGTGTGGGCGGGAGGAATGACCGGGGGCTGCTACAGGTCTCCAACGTGGGCGGTCGGGCAGCGGGTCCCGGGCCTCAGCGGTGCCATCCCTTGGGCGACAGCTCACCGCCGCGCGGGGAAGGAAACCCGCAGGCGGCCACCGGGGGCGCTCGGGCACCGACCCC
>CAUYQG010119680.1:0-14371 GCA_963574415.1 Tarsius wallacei | reverse complement strand
TTTTTTAAATTAAAAATAGAGCAAAGCTTATAGAATAAAGAAAGAAAATATTTTTGTACAACTGCTTAATATGCTTGTGTCTTAAGCTAAGTGCTAATATAAAGTCCAAAAATTTTTAAAGTTAGAAAGTCTATAAAGTAACCTATTCTAGGCCTATATGTACCTATATGCATCTAGCACTGTGTTAACCATTGTAGAAAAATAAAAAAGTATATAACTCATTCTTTCCAAGAAATTTTAATCTACTTTAGAAGACAAGTCCAACATTTGAAGCAATTTGATAACTAAAACATAAAGCAACGTGGCACTGGATTCTGGTGTGATAGCAACTCAGTCTTCAACTTAACTCCCACTGCATCTACTGTCTGAGCTAAATCACTACTCCATAAGCAGTGTGATAGAAATATAACTTTTAGTTTGTTAAACCCCAAGGGTAGTCAGAAATGCTCATTTCCGGAGCAACCAACTAAGATCTACACAGGAAGGTCACACGTAGAAGTGGTTATCAAATGCAACTCCAGCTGTCCGCTCGTTAAGATATGAATGAATGAATAACAGATGGGTTTTCCTTGGTGAAATGCATGGCTTATTAATCAAGAAAATACATTTTCGAAGACACTCTTTGTGGGATTTCCTGATGCTGCATGAACAGGGAATTAGAATCTAGTGAATGCTGTAGTCTACACCCTCAGGTGTGCTGTCTGAGGCTGGATTTGCAGTCCTGGGACCTGCCAGTCTGCCATCTGGTGCCTGATGCTGACTGTATTTTGAAGGTAAGTGCAATTCTGGCCCTCAATTACTGGGTATGTGGCTGGCCGTCAATTCTTTAGGTTAAATTTTCCACCCATGAAATGAGGATAACAACACTGACCTAGTGGGGTTACTATAAACATAAAAGCAATTATGTACATAGTTCCATTGTTTCCCTCATTGCTAGTTTCATGTTTCTGTCCCATTGCTACCCTCTTCTGATCTCAGAGGAAACATACACACGTTTGCAGATTTGAAATGAAGAACTGCTTGCTCTCCACTCTCCAGTTTTAGTTTCTTGAGTCTGAACAAGTTTTGGAACTGTGAACTTGGTGCCTATCATAAGTCCATCTTAAATCTGGACACCTTGAAGCATCAGAGAAACTGATGTCCTTTGGCTTTAACCCTCTTTCCTTTTTCTTATAACCAGGGCCCTTCCAGAATGGATCCTGCCCATCATACTCTTGGCCTCTCCATGAGGGATGACTGCTTTGACCTCCTCAACACCACCTCAGTCATTTGCTTTAGATGCACTAAGGATGCGGGTGTCTACTTAACCTTCACTTCTTTTTTTTTTTTTTTTTTTTTTTTGAGCTGGAGTCTCACTCCGTCGCCCAGACTGGAGTGCAGTGGCCGCTCCCGGCCACCGCAGCCTCGACTTGCTGGGCTCCGGCGATCCTTGCACCTCAGCCTTCCAAGTAGCTGGAACTACAGGTGCGCGCTACCACGCCCGGCTAATTTTTTGATTTATTGTGGAGATGAGGTCTCGCCAAGTTGCCCAGGTGGGTCTCGAACCCGCGGGCTCAGGCAATCTACTCACCTCAGCCTCCCAAAGGCGTGGGATTACAGGCTGAGCCACCGAGCCCGGCTAACCTTTCCTTCTTTTTAAAAGCCCTTTCTTTACTAAGCAGTAAATGATGCCAAGCGATCACAGAGTGGCTATTAGGTGCTCCAAGCAGGTCCCAATGATCCTTGCCTTCTGTTATCAGGTTTTGTATAGTTCCCTTCCCACAGTGAATCAAGGCTGGTGTGACCCTGCCTGTGTGAGACCAAGAGAATATGACAGAATGATGGGATGAGAGCCTCAAGTCTAGGTTGGAAAAGGCATTGCAGCTTCTGTAACGTTCTTTAAAGCTGCTCGCTCTGGAAGAAGTCAGCTGCCATGCTGTGAGGATACAGAAGCGTTCCTGGGTCATCTGGCACCCCACCAACTTGAGCCACCTTGGAATTATATCCTCAACTCCCATCAAGCTTCCATGCCTAAGATCATAGTCCACATCTGACTGCAACCTCATGAGAGGCCCCAGACCAGAAGGCCCCATTGGGCCACTGCTAGATTCCGGGCCCACAGAAACTGTCAGAGCTGATAAATGTTTATGATTATTTTAAACCACTGAGTTTTGGAGTAACATCATACCGCGATAGACTACAATGCTGAGAATGCATTTCTTGGATGCATCACGGCCTCATGATGGAGACAATATAACACAAGCAAAGTATTTTCAAAAAGGAACCCACTTTACACTTCATTTATTACTCTGGGACACCTTCTCTTCTTGAAATGTGAATGCTAATTTAATGTGAAAGGACTGCTCTGGACCGAATGTTTGTGTCATCTTCAGTTCATACATCGAAGCCCTAATGTGATGGCATTAGGAAGTGAGGCCTCTAGGAAGTGATTAGATCATGAGGGTGGGGTCCCCATAATGGATTAATGTCTTTGTAAAAAGAGGAGGAGACACAAGATAGTTTCGGCTCTCTGCATGCATGATCCCCAAGAAAGGCCATGTGAGACATGGCCCGCACTCTGACCTGGGACTTGCAGCCTTCAGAACTATAAGAAATAAATGTTTGCTGTCTAAGGCACTCCTTCTATGGTAACTTGCTATAGTAGACTGAATAAAATAAGACGGAAATGTTTTATATATGAGTATAGAACATAGAGAGTAATCTCTGATTACTTACAGAGAAAAACACAGACAGCATATAACTCTCCCTTTGGTCTTATATGAAAACTGATTGCAAGACTCCAGTAACTTTGCAAAGAATGGATTCAACTTCTGTTAGGCACACAAGGCTCAGGGCATGTCCGTGAAATCACCGTCAGTGACTAATTTGTTACACAAATAATACATGGTCATTGTAGAAGAATAAAACAAAAATGTAATGAATACCATTCAAAGATAATCCCCATTGACTTGGAAGTTACTGCCAGCCTTTATTTCTATTTCCCATAAAAATATACTGTATTTTTCATGTCAAGAAATATACACAGGCACTTAATAGTTTTTAACAGCTAGATTATAGAAAATTTGGATCATTAAAAAATTATCCTATTAAAATGAATGCCAGTGTATTAACTCATAGGCAAATATGTGTCTACTCATTTTCCACGCCCGACCCTGGGATCAGAGTTCCTTAAAATCGGCAATTAATTTCTGGGAAGCCAAAATTTAAGGATATGTTAAGTGTGTCAACAAATATTTGCCTTAAAAGAGGGAAAAGAACCTTAAATGCATAAAACTTCAGGAATTGTTTATTCCACTGCAGTATGTCATGAGAACATTTGCATACATTTGGACGATGTGACTTAGGATGAACCTACTTGAGCTTGTGTCGTGATTTACATCAGTGGGCACTCAAACAGGGTGCTTGTACCTCGGGAAGTTATTAAGATGAAGCACTGGGGATTGGGAGAGTTCTGAGAACTCCTGATATCTGTTTATCTCATCTGTTAAAAACACTTATTTCATGCACAATAATGTTTATAAAGTACTAGTATAGCAGTATAAGTGTATTATGCAAATATACACATAAACATCATGCCAAATTTTTATTTTTATTATTTATTTATTTATTTATTTGAGTTGGAGTCTCACTCTGTTGCCCAAGCTGGAGTGCAGTGGCACGCTCCTGGCCACCGCACCTTTGACCTGCTGGGCTCCGGCGATCCTTCTGCCTCAGCCTTCCAAGTAGCCGAAAGTACAGGCATGTGCTACCACGCCCAGCTAATTTTTTGATTTATTGTAGAGATGAGGTCTCACCATGTTGCCCAGGTTGGTCTTGAACCTGTGGGCTCAGGCAATCTTCTTGCCTTGGCCTCTCAAAGTGCTGGGATTATAGGCTTGAGCCACCGTGTCTGGCCTGAATTTTTAACTGATAGGTTGCATGATCCAAACATGTTGGAAAACACTGATTTAGATCAGTACTATTCAAACGTGAATGTGCTCAGGAATCTCACAGGGTCTGTTTTTAAACCTGGCAGGTGTAGGGTAGCACCAAATTCTGTCTTTTCAACAAGCTCTCAAGTGATATCCGTGCTATTGGTCCAGAGGCTCCACTCGGAGAATAAATGATTTATGTCACTCTTTCTCTGGCCTCCACAGTACCTGGTGCTGACTCAGAGATCTCGTCACATACTCAAAGACTTTCATTACACGAACAAGCAATGAATAAATAAAAATTAAAGGATTGTGCTACAATCACTTGGTTATGCACATTTCTACCAGTTACTTTTCTTTTCTTTTTTTTTTTTGAGTTGGAGTCTCACTCTGTCGCCCAGGCTGGAGTGTAGTGACACGCTCACGGCCACCGCAGCCTCGACCTGCTGGGCTCAGGTGATCTTTCCGCCTCAACCTTCCAAATAGCTGGAACTATAGGCATGTGCCACCACACCCGGTTAATTTTGCTTGATTTATTGTAGAAACGAGGTCTCACCAAGTTGCCCAGACTGGTCTCGAACTCCTGGGCTCAGGCAATCCTCTCACCTCAGCCTCCCAAAGTGCTGGGATTATAGGCATGAGCCACCACACCCAGCCAGAACATGTAATTTTATAAATTTTGTGTGTGTGTGTATATACTTACAGTGTTGACATAAAATGTATTTTTTTAAATTGTGGGTTTTAGTCAAACTCATTGGATTTAGAAGTTCACGGATGGAGAAGATTCTAGAAGTGCCCCATATACAGATCTACTGAATGCTAATTTAGCACTGGATATAATCTTAAAATAAATTCAGATATCTTGAGTCAGAGTGTTACCGTTTTTCTGTTGTGTTTTTTTTTCCTGCTTTTTTTTGAGATAGGGTCTTGCTCTGTTGCCCAGCCTGGAGTATAGTGGTGCTCACTGCAGCCTGTAGCCTCCAACTTTTGGGCTCAAGTGACCTTCCTGTACCAGCCTCCTGAGTAGCTGGGACTACAGGTGAGAGCCACCACAGCTAGCTAACTTTTTATTTTTGCTTTTTATTTTTTATTTTTGTAAAGATGGAGTCTTGCAATGCTGCCTAGTCTGTTCTCGAACTTCTGGTCTTAAGTGATCCTCCCACTTTATCCTTCCAAAGTGCTGGGATAACAGGTGTGAGCCACTGTACCTAGCCTGAAAATGCTATGGTTTGAATGTCTGTCCCCTCCAAAACTGATGTTAAAATGTAATTGCCCTTGTAGCAATGTCAAGATGTAGAAACTTTAAGAGATGATTAGGCCAAGAGGACTCCACCCTCATGAATATAATTGGTGCTGTTATAAAAGGATAAATTTGGCCCTCTCTTGTGCTCCCTTGTGTTTCTACCTTCTGCCATGGAATGACACAGCAAGAAGGTCCTTGCCAGATGTTGGCTCTTCGACCTTGGACTTCCAAGCCTCCTGAACCATAAGCCAATACATTTTGGCTCATTATAGATTACTCAATCTTTGGGTCTTCTATTATAGCAGCACAACACATACTAAGATAGAAACATTCCACTTAACTGGTCAATAGAACACTTTTTTATTACTAGGTTCTTGACTCTGAATGGTTACTCAATGAACTTCGCCATGTCTCTCTAGCCTACTCCCAGAGACTTGAATCACCACCACATTTTCAAGTATCTATTTAATCAGTCTCCAAATAGTTTCTGGCCCACCACAATATCAAAAATGTCTGCACAAAGTTAATCTGTGATCTCAATCACCAAATCTAATAACTTGTTCTTAGTCCCCAATCTCCGTAATGGACTGAATGTTTACATCTCCCCCAAATTCCTGTGCTACAGCCCTAATTCCCAGTGTGACTATATTTGAAGATGGGACTTTTATGGAGGTAATAAAGGTTAAATGAGGTAACAAGAATGAGGTCCTGATCTGATAGAATGTGTCCTTATAAGAAGAAACACCAGAGAGCCGCTTTTCCCTCTATGAGGGGGTCACACAAAAAGCTGGAATTATTTTTTGGAGGACAGGGCCCTTATAGTATAGGCTTCCCCCGCTAGGCGAGTGTTCTAGGAACCCATCAGCATCAGTGTACCAGCTAGCATTTGTGTGAGAAGCTGCATTCGGCTTCAGTGAATTTTTTTTTTAGATTTTTTCAATGTGTTTGACCATTTCATGATGGGTGATTTAAGAGTGCTGAGTGTTTGGCAGCTTTTTGACCAAAAATGGCATGATCCCTGTGCCCCACCCTCCCTATTCACCTGATCTTGCCCCAAGTGACTTTTTGTGTTTCTCTAGATGAAAAAAGTCCTCAAAGGGAAATGTTTTGCTGATGTAGAGGAGGTGAAACAAAAAACAGCAGATACGCTAAAAGGTATCAAAATCGATGAGTTCAAAAGCTGTTTTGAGCAGTGAAAAAAGCATCTCAATGGGTGTTTGCATCAAACAGGGAGTACTTTGAAGATGACTGACGTTTAAACATGAAAGAATAGATACACAATTTTTTATAAATAAATTCCAGGTGTTATTGGGTCCCCCCTCATATGCATGCACACATCAAGGAAGGGCCATGTGAGGACATAGTGAGAGTGAGAAGGCACCATCTGGGTGCCTGGAAGAGAACCCTCTCCAGAAACCAAATCAAAACCAGTCTGGAGACTTCCTCACCTCCAGAACTGCAAGAAAATGAATTTCTGTTGATGAAACCACCCATTCCATGGTATTCGGTTCAAGCTAATACAACCTTCTTGAATTCTGTCAGCACCTGGGAGCAGCTAAGTGGAGCAAGCTTTGGAAATGGACTTAGTTTTGAAATAAGGAGCTACCACTGACCAGCTGGTGGTGGGCATAAGAAACTTATTTGACTTCTCAGAGACTTTGTGATCTTTGCTGAAGAGTGGAAGTGAGCTCTATTTCAAAGTGTTGTATTAAAAAATCAGTGCTTTTCCAGGGAGGGCAGCCATTGCTCCACAGGGGACACTTAAAAATGTGGGCGGTGACTTGATTTTTAGTGTTTCAATGACAAGAGGACACGAAAAACATTTAATGCTTATGTGCTAATCAAACTGTAATGCGTGGCCTTTCCAGCACAACAAAGAATTCTCTTGTTGCAGACCAGCTGCACATGCACCCCCTGGGAAAACATTAGAAAAATGTATAAAGTGTCTGTCTTGTAGATAATAAGTGCCACTTTTCACTTTCCTGGTAGTTTTAAGAATAGTTTCTTTCACCTGTAATAATGCTGAAGGCATTTTATAAATGAAAATGGTCTTATATTTAATCTTCAAGTCATGATATCTACCTCTGAGTAGAATGATGAGGAAAAGAGAGAGAATTGTAAACTTCAGATCACCTGCCGTAGTGTCACGGGCAGAGTAGATGCCAACAAATGTTTATGAAGTAAGCCTAAAATAATCGGTAAACTAATATGCTAGGAAATGAGAGTTAAGAAAAACTTATGGTCACAAGTGGATTCGTTATTTTTTTTTTTTTTGGATAAACACTTTAAAAAATATATTATAATTCAGTAATTCCTCATTGATTAGGATACATAATTACATGTGCTTAGACCTCTGTGTAGATTTGTTGGTAAATACCATCTTCATTTAAATGGGTGTTGGTGGAGTATCAGGTAAAGACAGTGGATGGAACACACTTGAAGATTTTCGTCTCCTCCTGAATTGTATTAAAATGAGAATGTCCCCCTTCTGGGAATATATCCAGAGGAACTTAAATCACTCTACAAAAAAGATACCTGCACATGCATGCTTATTGCAGCACTATTCACAATAACAAAAACATGGAACCAACCGTGCTGCCCATTGAAACTGGACTGGATAAAAAAATGTGGTATATATATATGATGGAATATTACACAGTCATAAAGAAGAACACAATTATGGACTTTGCAGCAATTTGGAAGGATTTAGAGTTTAGAACCAAAGGGAGGCCCAGACTTTCCCTGTACAATGACCACTTATGTACCTAATCCTGAATTGTACCTCACATCTTTAAAATAAAAAAATAAAAACACAGTAATAATTATGTACATATATGCATATACATATACATACATATATTAAACCATAGAACTGGGAGAGGTGACAGTGACAGCATTTGAGAGCTAGAAAGCAAGTAGATGCATGGCCACTCACTCAGTGGGCCTAAGAAAGCTGAACCAGGGTTGGTGATGACACCAGCTGACAGCAGAGGGTCCTGAAAAGGCTCTAAGATCAACAGCAGATGCAGGTACCTCAGGCAGAGGGGGAGGCTGAGGCCAAATTGGAGAGAACTTGAACTGTGTTTAAGAAGCAGCTGGCTGGGTACGGTGGCTCACACCTGGAATCCCAGCACTTTAGGAGTGGCGTGAGCCACCACGCCCAGCCTCCCATTTGCTTTTTCTTAGGAAGCTACTGGAGGATGTAATCTATAAAAATCAGGGAATAAAACAAGAAAAAGGAAGATGTGAATTTTAGGAAACAGGAGTTCCAACACAAGAGAGAAATGAAAGGTGACAGGGAATCCCGGGATGACTAGGCAGAGAAAGCAACCAGCCCAGATCAGCAGGTCAGAAGTCTGGAGGAGAGACTTCCTCAGAAGCATAACACTGAGAGAATTGATAAGACACCTGATATGAAACTGACAGACTCACTGAATGTCTTGAAAGAATATTAACAACTGGCAAATATTTCAATGTTGAATGAAAGGTAAGTACTTCTAAAACACACAACAGAAAACAGACAGACAAAATAAACAAGCCAAAAAATTAACTCCAGGGATATTAAGTTGTATGGAAAAGACAAAAAGGTTTAGTATACACCCTGTTTCTGAATATCATGTATAGTCATAACAGTGTGAATAATGTAAGTTGGATATTTTTCTAATCAAAATTGAGATATAATTGTATCATGAGATAGAAATTGATCAGATCTTCCACAGGGGAAAGTCAGTGAACGATGCCCAAACTAAAAAAAAAAAAAAAAATCAAGGAGAAGCAATACATATTTGACATTATGGTTTCAGGAGGTAAATAACAGGCAGAGAGCTGAAAATCGTTTTTTTTGTGGAAATGGAATGGAAGCAGACTTGCTAGAAACTGCTCTTTTCCTAAAGAAACCTTGCAAAATTTGCAGATTCTTTATATTTTAGTATGTAACTTTGATAACATTTAAAAAATAATTGAAGTATAATAGGATAGACAGAGATGAAAATAAAGGCTGTATCAAAATATGTGATCTGGTAAATAACGTGGGTGGTGTTCACTTCTCTTTTTTATAAATTGAGAGCCTTGGAGTAGATCATTTCTAAAGTCCCTTGATGGGTGGCCACACGTCTGTTTCTTGTATTTCTTGGCACATGTGTTTGTACTTTTGAACATAATCACACAGAAATCTACCAGGAGTATAATTCTGATTGTTTTTATCATTAAAATGTAATATGTATTAGATACACAATTATAAAGATACAATCCAATCCTACTGAATTAAGGTGGCACAACCATCCACTGATTAGTAGAGAAACACCTGAGGCTGCATTTCTGTCTTCCCCTGTCCACGTGGGAGGAAACGCAGGAAGAGGACAAAGTTCTCTGCTGTTTAGACTCTGGCCTGTGATGTACGGTGGTGCTGACCTAAAAGTTAATATTTATCCATTACAGTGAGTTAAGCTCTTCTTGAGAACTTGGTGGGGTGGGGATGGGGGGGGTGCATTGAGGAAGGAAAATACTACACACCCTGGCAGTGGTTTGCACTAAAGTCAACGTTAATCTTGGTAGCATGAGCCCTGTCACTTGAACAAGTCTCTAGTGCCAAGGAAGATCATGATGCATCCTTTAACTACCACTACTAAAATGAGGGTGGGGGGGACCCTAAATTAAAAAGAAAAATGAAGATTGCCCAATTCAAACCTCCCACTGCTTACTTTGTGACTTTGAGAAAGTTAATCTCTCTAAGCCTAGGGTTCCTCATTCATACATTGAGAATAATAATACCTATTTCAAATTGTTGTTAGGATAACTGTGTGTGTTCGCACCCACAGGGCACTGAAAACCAAGCTTTGATCTCACTTCTCTAAAAACAGATGCAAAGACCATCATTTGATTTGCAGGAACCATGGATTGATTCATGACACTTTTTTCTATCTTCTTTCTTTTCCTTCCCCTTCTTCTTCATCTTTTTTTGTTGTTGTTATGTAATCTGGTGTTAAGCATGATAGGTGACCTAACAGGAGAGAATTTCCCATGACAGATTTGGTGCAGTCAGTCTCAAAAGGTCAAGGAACATATTGTGCATTGACTATAGTAATCCCATTTGAGACAATCTCAGGTTACATCCATTTGCACTGACTTTTTGGATCCCACACTAAAGCTTTTGCTTGCCAGATTTATTTGGCACTCTGGAAGTGCTGGAAAAACTCTGTACTAGCACACCAAGTCAAGGAGTCCAGCAGTTGGTTGAGGGACACTATTTCATTTTTTGTTATTCCAGGTCTTCAACAATACCTGGCACACAAAGAAGATGCCCAGTACACGTTTGTTGCATTAAAAACAGAAAAATACATTGGTGTGCCACTTCCATAAGTGACATAACCCTACCTTATAGGCACCCATTATTTACTCATCCAAGAATGTAGCCTTATTTTCGCACTTATTTTTCTATTTATATTAAAACCTTTATAATGAAACTACTGTGTGTGTGTTTATTTATTTGAGTCGGGGTCTCATTCTGTGGCCCAAGCTAGAGCTATGGTAGTGGTATGATCATGGCTTACTGCAGCCTTGACCTCCTGGGCTCAGGCAATCCTTCCACCTCAGTCTTCCAAGTAGCTGGGACTACAGGTATGCACCACCAAACCCAGCTAATGTTTTTGATTTTTTTGTAGAGACGAGGTCTCACTTTGTTGCTCAGAATGGTCTTGAACTTCTGGGCTCAAGCAACCCTCCCATCTCGGCCTCCCAAAGTGTTGGGATGACAGGCATGAGACATCACATTTGGCTCAACTGATTCAGTTTTATAATTGTTTCAAGTGGCTATCCATGGTCTTTTGTAGTTTTTTTGTTTATTTTACATAAGAATTTTAGAATTTTTTTCTCTTTCTCTAAAAATGTCATTGGGTTTCTGAGAGGGATTGCACAACATCTGAAGATTGCTTAGGGTAATATGAACAATATTTGGGTAATTTTAACAATATTAATTCTTCCAATCCATGAACACAGAATGTCTTCCCATTTGTTTGTGTCTTTCTGAATGTCTTTCATCAATGTTTTATAGTTTTCAGTGTACAGATATTTCATCTCTTTGGTTAAATTAATTTGAAGTATTTTATTCTTTCAGATGCTATTATAAATTGGGTTATTTTCTTAATTTCCTTTTCTGATAGTTCATTCTTAATGTATGATTTGCATTTTCCTAATGATTAGCAACATTGAGCACCTTGTCCTGCAACTTTATTGAATTTTTAAATTGATTTTAATGGTATATTGGTATAGTAATTATAATTCTCTATGATAAGACCATGTCACATGCAAACAGAAGTAATTTTACTTCTCCTTTTTGAATTTGGATACTTTTTTCTTCATTTTCTTGCCTAACTGCTCTGCCTAGGACTTCTAGCATTACACTGAATAGAAGTGATAAGAGTGGGCGTCCTTGTCTTGTTCTTGATCATAGAGGAAAAGCTTTAACCTTTTCACCATTGAGTATGATAGTAGCTGTAGCTTGTTTCATATATAGCACTTATTATGTTGAGGTGTATTCCTTCTACATCTGATTTTTTTATTCCTAAAAGGCTGTTGAAATTTGTCAAATGATTTTTCTGCATCTATTGAGATGATCATGATTTTTTATCTTTCATTTTGTTAATATGGTATATCATGTATGTTGATTTCATATTCTGAATCTTGCATCACAGGATAAATGAACATAGTGTCATGATTTTTTTTAATGCTCTTGAATTTGGTTTTCTACTGTTTTCTTTCTTTTTTTTTTTTTGAGTTGGCGTCTCACTCTGTCGTCCAGACTGGAGTGCAGTGGCACACTCCCGGTCACCGCAGCCTTGACCTGCTGGGCTCCAGGGATCCTACCGCCTCAGTCTTCCAAGTAGCTAGAACAACAGGCATGTGCTAGAACACCCGACTAATTTTTTTGATTTATTGTAGAACCGAGGTCTTGCCAAGTTGCCAGAGTGGGTCTTAAACCTGCAGGCTCAGGCAATCCACTCGGCTCGGCCGCCCAAGGGCTGAGCCACTGAGCCTGGCCCTCTAGTATTTTCTTAAGGATCTTTGCATCTATGTTCACCAGGGATGTTGGCTTAGAATTTTTGTTTCCTGTAGGATCCTTGTTTGGCTTTGGTATCAGGGTAATGTTGACCCTGTAAAATGAGTTTGTTCCTTCCTCTTTGATTTTTTTGGAAGAATCTGAAAAGGACTGGCATTCATTCTTCTTTAAATGTTTGGTAGAATTTACCAGTAAAGTCATCTTGTCCTGGGATTTTCTTTGTTAGGAGAATTTTGATTACTGATTCAATCTCTTTACTCATTATCGGTCTGTTCACATTTTCTGTTTCTTTATAATTCAGTATTGGTAAGTACTATGACCTGAATGTTTTTGCTCCCCCCTCTCCCAAATTCATGTGAAAGTCTAAACCCCAAGGTGATGGTAGTGAGAGGTATGGTCTTTGAAGGTAATTAGATAATGAGGACTCTGTCCTCATGAATGGGATTAGTGCCCATATAAAAGAGGCTTGAGAGAGTCTGTTCACCCCTTTCTGCCACAGGAAGACATATAGAAGGCAGTATCCATGAAATAGAGAGCCCTCACCAGACGCTGAATCTGTGGGCACCTTAATTTTGGACTTCTCAGTCTCCTGTACTATGAGCAATACATTTCTGTTGTTCATAAATTACTTAAAGGTTATTTTGTTATAGCAGCCTGAATGGACTAAAACAGAAAGTTATATGTTTCTACGAATTTGTCCATTTTTTTCTAGGACAAAGGTATTTGCTGGTATATAATTGCTCATGGTAGTCCCTGATAATCCTGTGATTTTTTTTGGATATGACACCAAAATCATGAGCCACAAAAGCAAAAATAGACAAGTGGGACTACATTAAACCAAAATTTTCTGCCCAGCAAAAGAAGCAATCAATAAAATAATAAGGCAACCTATGGAATGAGTGAAAATATTTGCAAGTCATATATCTGATTAGGGGTTAATATCCAAAATATACAAGGGACCCCTACAACTCAATGGCAAAAAATTAACTAGCCTGATTTAAAATTAGTAAACAGACATCTTTCCAAAGAAGATATATAAATGGCCAACAGGTATATAAAAAATGCTCAACAACTAATCATCAGAGAAATGCAAATTAAAACCACAATGAGATATCACCTCATATCTGTTAGGATGACTATTGTCTTTTTTTTTGTTTTTTGGAGTTGGAGTCTCACTCTGTCGCCCAGGCCGGAGTGCAGTGGCACACTCACAGCCACCTCAGTCTCGACCTGCTGGGTTCAGGTGATCCTTCTGCCTCAGCCTTCCAAGTAGCTGGAACTACAGACAAGTGCTACCACACTCGGCTAATTTTTTGATTTATTGTAGAGATGAGTTCTTGCCAAGTTGCCCAGGCTGGTCTTGAACTGTGAGCTCAGGCAATCCTCTCACCTTGGTCATCCAGAGTGCTGGAATTATAGGTGAGAGCCACCACGCCCAGCCCAGGATGGCTATTATCTAAAAGACAAGCATAGGCAAGTGTTGATGAGGACATACTTGTACATTCCTGGTGGGAATGTAAATTGGTATAGCCATTATGCAAAACAGTATGGAGATTCCTTAAAAAATTAAAAATAGAACTATAATATGATCCAGCAATCCTACTTCTGGGTACATATCCAAATGTAATAAAATTATTCCCCAAGAGATTTCTGAACGCTCATGTTCACTGCAGCATTATTCACAATAGCCAAGACATGGAAAGAACCTAAGTGTCTGTCAGTGAACAAATGAATAAAGAAATTGTGATGTATGTATATTTCTATGCACAAGAGAATATTATCCAATCTTTAAAAAGAAGGAAATCCTGTCATTTGTTTAAACACGAATGAACCTAAGGAAATTACATTAAGTGAAATAAGCCAGATATAGAAAGATAAATATTCCACCTATATGTGGACTCTAAAAAACGTTAAATGTAGAGAAACAGAAAGTAGAATGGTCATTGTCAGAGGTTGGTAGATTAAAAGAAATGGGAAGATGCTGGTTAAAGGGTACAAAGTTGCAGATGTTAGATGAACAAGTTGCTGGGCGCGGTGGCTCATGTCTGTAATTCCAACACTTTGGGAAGCAGAGGTGAGAGGATTGCCTGAGTCTAGGGGTTCGAGACCAGCTTGGGCAACTTGGCGAGACCTCATCTCTACAATAAATTAAAAAATTAGCCA
>CAUYQG010119675.1:0-23718 GCA_963574415.1 Tarsius wallacei | reverse complement strand
ATTGCTTGAGCCTAGGAGTCAGCAACCAGCCTAGGCAACATAGTGAGACCTCATCTCTACAAAAAAGGTTTCAAATTTAGGCTGTGTGGTGGCGCATGCCTGTAGTCCCAGCTATCTGGGAGGCTGAGGCAAGACTGCCTCAGCCCAGGGGGTCAAAGCTGTGGTGAGCTGTGTTCGTGCCACTGTACTCCCGCCTGGGTAACAGAGTAACATCCCAACTCAAAAATAAATAAATAAATAAAAACAAGAGATGAGGTCTCACTATGTTGCCTAGGCTGGTTGCTGACTCCTAGGCTCAAGCAATTCTCCTGCCATCGCCTCCCAAAGGGAGGTACTGAGCCACTGCACCTGGCTTCTCGTTTTTAAATAAGTTGTCTTTAACGTTTTGCCTCACTGCGGGAGACGTTAGAGGAACTTCTGTCATGTAATCTGTCTTCTTTTGCGTGTGTCCCACAGGAATACCTCAATAGCATTCTTCAGCATGCTAAGGATTTCAAAGAATATCACAGATCGGTGACAGGCAAAATCCAGAAACTCACCAAGGCAGTGGCCACATACCATGCCAACACAGAGCGGGAACAGAAGAAGGAGAATGAACGGATTGAGAAAGAGAGAATGCGGAGGCTCATGGTGAGATTCTGTGTTCTTGATTGAGGTTCCTTCTGTGTGTACTAGGGGCTGCAGGCTATGGAGGTCCATTGCCCAGGGCTGCACTGGGGCGGGACAGAGGGGAAATTCAGGCACCGGTTCACGAGTCAGATAGTCCTGGGTTTAGCCCTCAGGCTGTGTAGCTGGCTACTCTGTTTTCTCTGGAAAACGGACATGGTGTCCCTCTCCAGTTCTCATGAGGGCCACATGTGGTGCAATCCATGCTTCCCCGGCCCCCAAAGTCTCTAATCATTTATTCATGACAGCCCACTTTGGATCATGATGGGGACACAAGGGGGCAGGACATAGTCCCTGCCCTCATGGGGCTTACGTGTGCCCTTGAGGGACAGATATTCAAACAAATCAAACTAGATGGTTTTGGATGGTGACATGTGCAGTGAGGAATGAAGCCAGGGAAGGAACAGGGCGGTGTGGGAAGTCCTGGGAATAGGCCTGAAGGGCAGGCATGCGTCCTGATGGGGAGGTCCAGGGCCAGAGACCAAGGGGAGGAGGGCCAGTGCGGGTGCAGTGAGTGGCTTGGGTCTCTGGTACACTGCGGTGGGCAGGAGGTGAGACAGAGAGCTTGCACGTGGGTTATGTGGGGCTGTGTGGGTGTTGGCAGGACTCTGGATTTAGTTCTAAATATGATGGGGAGTCCTGGGAGGTTTCAGCTGCAGGGTGGTCTGATTTATTCTAGAAAGGCAGGAAGGGGCTGCTTTAGGGTTTGTGGGAGTGATGTGGCCCAGGCAAGGGGGGAAGAAGGGTTTGGATTTGGGGTGTGTTGTGTGGACAGAGAGACCAGGACATGGTCATGGTCTCTGAAGTGGCTCCTGCAGGACCGCGTCTGCCTTGCAGGTTCCCATGGGACCTAGTGTTCAGGAGGTGAGGGAATAGTTGCTGGAGGGGCATCAGCCATTGTGTGGGGGACCACGGCAAGGCTGGTGCACGCTGTACTCACCTGCAGTGTACCTCCAGTCACGTGAACCACCCTATGCTGGGCTCTGCCCCTGGCCAGACCTGCCTTGGGTGCTCACAGACTGTTACATCCCCACTCTTGTAGGCTGAGGATGAGGAGGGGTACCGTAAACTCATCGACCAGAAGAAGGACAAGCGCCTGGCCTACCTCCTGCAGCAGACAGACGAGTATGTGGCCAACCTCACTGAGTTGGTGCGACAGCACAAGGCCGCCCAGGTCGCCAAGGAGAAAAAGAAGAAAAAGAAAAAGAAGGTGCGCTAGGGCCTGGCGGGGCCCATGGCTCAGCAAGGTGGGAGAGACCATCTGCCTGCATGCCCTCGGCCTGTGGGTCAGGGCCTGACTGTGCCTGTCTTTACTTTCAGAAGGCAGAAAACGCGGAGGGACAGACGCCTGCCATCGGGCCAGATGGCGAGGTGAGGAGGTGGGCTTCCTGGGGTGGTGCTGACCTAGCCCAGCTTGGGTTTGTTTCAGCCTTTGCAACTTCTTTTCCTCTTAAAGTACAAACACCAATCCCAGTGTGTCCCTGCCCCACACTACCCCTGCTCCCACAGTGTTTCCTTTCAGACCTTTCCTTTGGATTTGCCACATTGTATTTTAGTGTTCACTTCATCGTCATTCAGGCTGCAGGAATAGTCCAGAGACCTCCTGTGTGCCTTCACCAGACTCTCTATTTGCATTGGTGGATTTTCCTTAAACTCTGTTAGAGTCAGATGTGGATATGCGACCCTTTGCCTGTGTGTGTTTTCGTGTGTTTCCTGGTCATGCTCGTCGATGCTGTGCCACAGGGATCAGAGGAGGATGTGGACATTGACATGTTGCTGTGGTCTACTCTGCAGGCCACTATATTAAGGTTGTGCCAATTTCCCCTCCAATGTCCATCACTGCAACAAAAAACTCCAGGTGGCATTTAGTGGAGGTCCCTTTAGTCAGCTTTTATTTTTAAACAGCTGCCTATTTTTTCTTTGCCCTTTATGACCTTGACCTTTCTGAAGAACATAGGCTAGGTATTTCATTCAGTGGCCTTCAGTTTGGGGTAGTGTGATGTTTTCTTGTGATTAGAGTCAGGTGATGTGTTTTGGCAGGAAGATCCTGATGTGACCCTGTGTCCTTCTCAGCCCCACACGATGGGAGTGCGATGGGAGTGCGATGGGAGTGCGTGGTATGGGTATGATGTCACTCGGGATGTTGACCTTGAACCTTTAGTGTCTGCCAAGGAATCTCTGCTGTTAAGTGATTGTTTTTCCTTTTGTAATCAGTAAGTTCCTCATGCAGAGATGCTCGAAGCTGTGACTATATTGTAACCCCCAGAATTCCAGCTACTTGGTTTGGCATCCATGGATTCTTTTTGACTGTTCTAGTTTTGCCGTATTAGTTACACAGTGGTGACTTTTAGATCAGTATTCCTTTCTCACTTGTATAGTTGGCTTTCTGCGGGAAGAAAAATTTTCTCTTCTGTCCTGCTTTGGCCTGTGGCTGAAGTGTGGCAGCCGCTGGAGTAGACTCTTGGATTCTCATTAGTTGAGTGTGTTGTATCCTTCTGGAAACCTTCATGCTTACATCTTTAGATATTGGATCCATTGGTGTCAGTCTAGCCACACTGGACTTTACCATTTAACGTGAGTCTTGGTGAGCTCCCCACACCAGGCCATGTAGTCCTCTTGTTTTTTTGTGTTGAGTTGATTGATCTGATTGACAACTGTTCAGGTACTTCCAGTTTGTGGCTGTCACAGAGGTACTGTGTGGAGCAGCCCTGATCGCCACATTGTTCAGCTCCTCTCCCTTTGGTGGACATGTTGGGTATGCCCTTTTATTCTGCTAAATGTTCTATTGTAGTGAGCATCCTGGTGCATTATGCTGTGATGCCGCCTTAGTCAGCGTGGGCCACATAACAAATACGATAGACTGCGTGGCTTAGAGAGTATGAATGTGTTTCCCACAGTTCTGGAGGCTGGGAGTCCAAGGTCAAGGTGCCAGCAGGGTTGGTTCTGGTGAGGGTCCTCTTCCTGGCTTGTGCGTGGCTGCTGTGCTCACGTGGGGGCATGGGGGGGGAGGAGAGCTTGCGTGTGAGCAAATGAGGTCTCTGTCTCTGGTGTCTCTTCCTACATGGGCACTAATCTCATCACGAGGGCCCCACCCTTGTGACCTCCTGTAATCTTTCTTTTTTTAAGTTGGAGTCTCACTCTGTTGCCCATATTGGAGTGCAGGGGCATACTCACTGTCACCCCAGCGTTGGCCTGTTGGGCTCCGGTGATCCTTCTGCCTCAGCCTTCCAAATAGCCGGAACTACAGGCGTGTGCTACCACGCCCGGCTAATTTTTAAAATTTTATTGTACAGACAAGGTCTCGCCAGTTTGCCTGGGCTGATTTCGAACCCGTGAGGTCAGGCAATTCACTTACCTCCGCCTCCCAAAGTGCCGGGATTATAGTTGAGCCACCGAGCCCGGCCTCTAATCTTAATTACTGTCCAAATGCCCCATCCCTAGATACCATCTTCTTGGGAATTAGGACTTCAACAAATACATTTTGTGGAGACAGCATTCCGTCCATAGCAGGTACATGCTGCTTTTTGTTTTTTTATGTGTGTGTTTAAGAGCCAGGATCTTGCTCTGTTGTCTAGTGGCATCATCATAGCCTACTGCAGCCTCCACCTCCTGGACTCAAAGGATCCTCCTGCCTCAGCCTCCTAAGTAGCTGTTACTGCAGGCACATACCACCATGTCTGCCTAATTTTTTAATTTTTCTAGAGATGGGGTCTACAGTGCTGAGATTACAAGTGTGAGCCACTGTACCCGGCCCACACTGTTTTTGTTTGTTTGTTTTTTTGAATTGGAGTCTCACTCCGTAGCCCAGGCTGGAGTGTAGTGGCACTCTCACGGCCACTCCAGCATCAACCTGCTGGGCTCCTGTGGTCCTTCTGCCTCAGCCTTCCAAGTAGTCGGAACCACAGGCGTGTGCTACTGTGCCCGGCTAATTTATTTATTTATTTATTGTAGAGACAAGGTCTTGCCAATTTGCTCAGGCTGGTCTTGAACACACAGGCTCAGGCAATCCACTTACCATGACTTCCCAGAGTGCTGGAATTACAGGTTGAGCCACCGAGCCCAGCCCCCACACTGTTTTTAATAGGCTGGATTCCCAGAATGAATGACTGTGATGATTAACTCAAATGCATACTTTATTTCAAGTGATTTTCAAAATGGGATACTGAATTTTTTTTTTTAGAAGAATGTAAGCTGATATTTTATTACAGTACAAGGCCTTCTTCCTAAGGCCATTTGGAGGACTCAAGGAAAAATTCATGTGGTGGGAAAGGGTGCTTCAGGGAATCCTTTTAAGTCTCACTGTGGCTGCCTCTCCTATGTAGTGATGGGCAGCATTGGTTGGTGCAACTGTGGATTTTCCTGGTTCTTAACTGTGGCTGTGTGTTCCAGGCACCTGGGGAGCTTTAATAAATAGGACCTGGGCACAGTGGTGCAGCCTGTAGTTGTGGTTTCTCAGAAGGTTGAGGCAGGAGGATCACTTGAGCCCAGGAGTAGAGGCTGTAGTAAGCTGTGGTCACGCCTGTGAATAGCTGCTGTAGTTCAGCCTGGGCAGTGGAGTGAGATCCTTTCTCTAAAGTATGAAAATTAGAAACATAAATGTAAAGATGCCCAGCTGGGCGTGGTGGCTCATGCCTGTAATCCAAGCAATTTGGGAGGCAGAGGCAAGAGGATTGCCTGAGTCCAGGGGTTTGAGACCAGCCTGGGCAGCTTGGCCTTGTCTCTACAATAAATCAAATAATTAGCTGGGCATGGTGATGCGCAGCCATAGTTCCAGCTCCTTGAGAGGCTGAGGCAAAAGGATCCGCTTAGCCCAGAAGGGAGAGGCTGCGGTGGTCATGAGCATGCCACTGCCTTCCAGCCTGCTCATAAATAAATAAACAAACAAATAAATAATTTCCGCTTTATCCTTGGTAGTTTCTTGCTGTTTTATGCCAAAGTGGTGATTCACACAACTTTGCATGGGATCTAATTACTCATTACCAAACTAGGTAAAACTAACAAATGCTTTCAGGTAATGAGAGGAAGCTTGGGGGCAAAAGACTTAAGAACAAAAAGAGAATTTGTTCCCCCAACTACGCTGTGGGAGAAACTCAAAAAACAAGGTTTAAAATAACTACTCCACCAGGCACAGCCTGAGGCCAGATGGTATCTGAACTCAGCTTCCACACTCCTATCACCCAGATCTGTTTATTCCGATCCTGGAGAGTCTTCCCTGAACAGACCAGGGTCAGGCTTAAAACGGAGAAGGGAAATGGCTGGCGGTGTATCGGTGAAGTGTTTTTCAGAGACAGGCTTTCTTTCTTTTGTCCTTGCATGCTTACTATATTTATTTTAGGCAAAGTAAAGGGTTTTTCTTTCTTCCTTTTTTATTTGCCCTAAATAAACCATACATCTACAAATGTGTGCTCACAAATGCTCACTGAATTGCTGATGCCAACGTTTGAAATCAGAGGGGCTTCCAGAATTTCAAATTAAGTGATTAGACTGAATAAGGCAGTTTAGCTCATTTCTCAGAGGATGCTGAAAAGTAAGACTGGGACAAAATTCTCTAATAACTCTACAAGAAAATTAACAAAGATACATCAAAGAAGGGTGTTCGCTAGTACTCAGGCATGCATACGCAGTGCTTGCAGAAATTAATTTAAATTACTTTTAATAATGATCCATGCAGGAAATATGATTAATTTGGAAATTTAATTCTTGGCCTTTAGGGAGGTACTAATAGTTCAACAGTAGATTATTTCAAAAAAACGTGGCTGAAAGATCAGGGCGTGTAGTAGGGGAGAGAGGCATGGAAATGTTCCCAGAGAGGACCTGAGATTTGGAGGGAGCTTCCAAATCATAGTCTAACCTCCTCCTCTGTGAGGAAGCCGTTCTCCCAAATCCCTGGTTGTAGGAACTTAGTCTAATTTATAAATTGCAGGCATTAAATCTAATGTTCTGCTAAAATTTTTCATGAGGTATCCTTAGTGGAAGAAAAAAGGACAAAAAGCCAGGGCTGGAGCCAGATCTCTGAGAATTGGACCCAAAAGAAAGTGGAACGTAGGCCTTCTTCTCTGAAAAGATAACTGAACCGGCTTCCTGGTTCTTTTTAAATGTGGGTAAATGACCTGTGAGTGGCAGCCCAGCACAGCAACAACACAAGAAATAACATTTTAAATAAGAGCGCTCTCTCTAGAACAGAGTGACAGACTCACATAGTGAGACCATGCAGAGAGCACCCAACCAAGTACACAGCAACCCTATGAACCCCCAAAATGAACTAGGTGTGACTTTATAGTCATTTGCCATGTATGCCCTTTAAAAATAAAGGTCAAGACCTCAATACTAAATTTAAATTCATACAACCTGTAGTCTAGCAAAATCATACATACTTTTATTACAGGGAATGTCTTTTCCTCATTCGTTCAACAAACACCGAGGTCCATATTTGATGAAACGGTGCTGCTGAAACCAGGCTGAATACAGAGTGTACTGCACAGTGAACGGACGTAAACCATGCATCAGGGACACACGCCAGAAGGGGATTCTGAGTAGCTTTGACTGACACACAGACCATATTTACCTGAGCTATGACATCTGAGATTGAGGCACATCCCACCAGGAAACTGTATTTATGTTTTAAGAGAATGCCAGCATGGGTCCATGCCTGCCAGAAAGAAAAAAGAGCTTGGCGTGAGATACACATTCAGGATTATGTTGTTTCTGGACATTCCTGAAATACACTTTGTACCCCGCAAAGCCCTCGCAGCACAGGTTTGACAAGTGTTTGGTTGGTAAAATTACTGGAACTCGGTCTGGTGGCTAGCTCCATGTTGGATTTTCAGGTGAAATTAGTGACTGTACATATTTACTTAGTACCAATTAAATGCAGACCAGTGTACTACATCATTATTTGGTACCAATTATACACAGACTATCACACCTTTAAGTGTGTATGCCTGGCAGGAAAGCTGAATGAATACCAAGAGTGAAGAAAACACAATCTCTCCCTCAGAGGTGTCGCCTTCTCAAAGAAGCGTGTCACAATGAGGGCTCTAATTTGATGCCCTCTTATTACAGGCTCTCATTGGCTGCTTAGGGTACTGCTAGTATTTTCTTGTCCTCCAGTTTGGGCAGGTTCTGATCTGATACTTTGTGTCTTTGAAGAAAATGAAGAGGAAGGGCCTATGCCGGGAGCAGACTATGAAAAGCCCAGGAACAGCAGGCTTGGAGAAGGTTTCAAGTTCATGACAGGATCTGTTTAAGGATCATCCTTCTTATTTATTTATTTATTATTATTATTTTTTTAATCAGAGTCTCACTCTGTTGCCCAAGTGGGATTGCAGTAGCACAATCAACCTCAATCTCCTGGGCTCAGATGATTATTCCACCTCAGTCTCCCAAGTAGCTAGGACTACAGGTATACACCATCACGCCAGGCTAATTTTTTTTTTTTTTTTTGTAGAGACAAGGGCTCACTATGTTGCCCAGGCTGGCTTCAAACTCCTGGACTCAAGCAATCCTCCTACCTCAGGCTTCCACTGTGCTGGGATTACAGGCGTGAGCCACCTAGTTCAGCCACCCTTCTTATCTTTAAGGTTGATTTGGACTGACACAGAAATAACATTTCACCTGAGCTCAACATAACTAGACAAGTAGGAGCTATTCCCAGGGTCTGTGTCAAGACTTTGAGTAGCAGCTGCTACCTCCTTCCTTAGTTCATAGGTCCCAAGGTGCCAAACAGTAAAGGAAATGCAAACTGTAGACAGTAGATAACATTTGCAAATGGCAACTCCTGGGCTGCTTTTGTTGTTTGAAAGCCATCTGGATGATAAGCCTCACAGCTCTCAAATAATCTCTCTCCCACCAAGGAGTGTGTGTGTTGGGGGTGGCGGAGATGACCTGCTCTTTGTAAACATTCATTAGTTTGGTTTTTATTAGCAGTCTCTTACAATTATATTAGGGTCTTTGGGGGAATTTACAGAAGAAACATGGAAGAGGAGGGTAACAATCACAAGTTCTGGTATTATACTGAGTTTCAGAAACTCTTATGGCAAATAAATACAGCCGAATGGAAGCAGAATACCGGGTCCTTAAGAGTCTGCAACTCACTTTTGCTGACAGGCCCGAGTTCCCAGAATTCACTGTAAAACGGTGCTTCAGGTAGTGTTTAGATTCCTACTTCCAATACAGATGGAAAGACATCAGACCAATGTCCAGGAAGTGAAGCTTCAAGGTATCTCCTTCAAGTCTCTAAAAGCACTGCGCTTCCACTGGGGGCTGCTTTGCGCACTGTGGAAAGCTGGACTATATAACTCCTTTGTGCCTTTTTCTTCTTCCTCAGTCAACTGCGTCAGCTAGCAGAGTATATACACTTGGCAACAAGTAAGAAAAAGAAAATCCAGGTATGTGTGTTCAAATGGCCTAATTCTCCCACTGAAAGTTACGCCATAACAATCAAGAACCAGAACTTTCGTGTCACAACTAAGAGTTTAACACTGAAGGCTACCATGCAAACCGATGGAAGGCTGTCAAAGTCAATGAGGCTGTGCCAATAATCTAACTACAGGCAAGCTGAGACTTGTGGTAACATTTTAGAAGACAGGCCACATTATGTATGTCATATATATGTTTGTTTGTTTTTAACTTTGTCTTATTCCATCATTTGGGGCTCAACTCACCACAGACAAGCACTTATCTCATGCATCTAATGTATATAAAACTTGAGATGGAGATGGCAAAAAACCATACAGACTAACGTATGTTTGAGTCTCCTTCCAAGAGTAATTTAAAATGGAGCCCAAAGAAACAGTTTATTTTCCAGCATTAGACATTATTATAAATAAATATGTGTGTGTGTGTGTGTGTGTGTGTGTGTTTGGCCAAGGCTTTTATGTTTATAACACAGTTGAAAAGAAAAACAAAACATTGCCTAAGAACTCTTCAGTATCAGGACAAAGAATTTATGGAAGTGAGCAACCCTTAGTTAATGTAGTAAAGCTGGTTATTCAAATTATAAAACTGGCCAGGTTTGGTGGCTCAGCCTGTAATCCCAGCACTTTGGGAGGCCAAGGCAAGAGGATTGCCTGAGCCCGTGGGTTTAAGAGCAGCCTAGGCAACTTGGCGAGACTTCGTCTCTAACATAAATAAAAAATTAGCTGGGCATAGTAGCTCACACCTATAGTTCTGGCTACTTGGAAAGCTGAGGTGGAAGGATCGCTAGAGCTTAGCAGGTCGACACTGGGGTGGCCATGAGTATGCCACTGCACTCCAGTCTGGGTGATGGAATAAGACTCCAACTCAAATAATAATAATAATAACAATAACAATAACAACCCCATCAATATGTTTAAGAGATTCTTACTCCAAAGCTTTGGGCGTTTATATCACACAAATGGTAAGTATTCCAATTCTTTGATCCTGAATATACCAGAAAAGAACTGTATATTTGAAGGAAAATTTTCAAACTTGTGGCAAATACAGACAACTGTCATGAAACAGATGGACAAGATGGAGGTTAAAAGTCAATGGCCAATAGGAACTCTTGTGTGCTGCTGGTGGTACAGCTGCTATGAAAATCAGTATGCTGATTCCTCAAAACATTAAAAATTGCATTTCCATATGATGCAGCGATTCCGCTTGAGGATACGTACCACAAAGACCCGAGAGCAAGGATTCAAACAGCTATTTGTACACCATGTTCACAGTATTATTCACAACAGTCTAAAGATAGAAGCGATAGAAGCGTCCATCAATGGATGAATGGATAAACCAAATGTGGTCTACACACACACTGGAGAATTATTCAGACTTAAAAAGAAAGGGAATTCTGACAAGTGCTACTACATGGTTGAACCTCTAGGACATTATACTCAGTGAAATAAGCCAGTCACAAAAGGACAAATACTGTATGATTCCACTCTTAGGAAGGATCTCAAGTAGTCAGATTCGTAGAGTCAGAAAGTAGGGCGGGATAGCTAGGAGCTGGGGGAAGGAGAAGGAGAGCTGTTGTTTAATGAGTATAGATAGAGTCTCCCAGTTAATGTAAGACGACAAGCGTTCTGAAGTCTGATAGCACAACAGTGTGATTGTACCTCATGCTGTCGAACGGGACACACAAAAAGAGCTAAAACGGTACATTCTATGATATATATATTTGACCACTGTTAGAAAATGAAAGGCAGCCATCTTCTCTACTCACCATCGCATCCATGAATGGAAAGGCCGCGAGATACAGGAAGGCCCTTCTCGTCTTACTCCCCACTGACTCATCCACATGGTGCAGTTTATTGATAATGTAGTATCCTAAATCGCTGTAAGCTGCAAAGGGTCAAAAAATATACATGGAAATATTTAGGAAAATATATCTTTACATGCTCTTTATTACAAAAGCTAAAAACAATTTTAAATGTAATATTTGTTCGTTATAGAAAGCAAATAGAAGATCGCCTACAATCTCACCCCTCTACCAAGAGGGGCTCACGGCTAACACCATGGGTTCTCATCACCAAGTTCTTTTATGGTTGTATGTTTTAAGGTAAAAATGAGATCATATTATACATATACCCTTTTGTAAACCATGAACATCTTCCCATAGTATGCTTCTACATTTTAATTCCTTGAATTCCATTTGTAACTGAGAATTTTAGTTTTCTAGACACTCTTTTTGAGCTCTAGCTTTAAAGTTGCACTTTAAACATTTTCCTCCTCCCCTCCTCCCTCTAGGCACTACCTTGCACTGTGGATGCTTATCTAAGTCTGTGCTTTCTTGGAAATTCCAGGGGCTAATCTTAAAGCAAGCCAGGCATGAAGGCCCAGCTACAAAATTCTCCTGGCTTAGGAAGATCCTTGAGGCAGTTAATCTACAACCCAGCTAAAATTAGGATAACACCAATCAGGACCCCGAGAATTCTAGAGGCTAATCTTAGAACAAACTAGGCCTGAGCCTCGACAGGGGAGCCCTCCCACCTGAAGGATTCACGGATCGTGGATGATTGATTCACTACTTGGCCAGAGCCAAGATGATGGGTCAGACCCTGGGTGGACAGTTACTTGAGACAGCTGTCGGATCAAGGTCACACAGACCCTACACTCTACCCCACTCCCACATGTTTTCCAAACCAATCTTTCCTTTAAAAGGCCCTTTCTGACTGGCCCCAAATTTGAGATAGTATTTGAGACTTTGGTCTGGTCATCTCCTCAGGTAACCAGCTCTTGAATGAGCCTGTCCTACCTTTCACCAACCCTCAACTCTCAAGTTTGGGTTTAAGCCGTGAGCATGGGGACCTGGGTCCAGTTACACTTTCAGTGAACTGAATTTCTTTTCAAAGGTTTACTTACTATCAACTTAGTCTCCTACTGTTCCACATTTCAGCTGTTTTCATCATTTTGATATTTTAAAAGAATGCTTGATGGATAGGTTTGAAGCTAAATGTTTACACGTATTCTTAATTATTTACTAAGGAAAATTTCGAGATGTTAATACGCCCTTTCAATAAAAAAAATTAAAGGTAGCTTTGCACATGTGCCAATCCTTTCATTTAATTTTTTGGGAGGAGGGTGGCAGCTTTGGGTATAGCCCTGCATGGTGGAAGATGACATCCCAGAGATGCTTTTGAAGTCCTTCCAAGGTCCGGATTTGTTACCAGTGACTGGCACACAGCAGGCACTCAACCCACATGGGCTGAATGAACACACACATGCCAAACAGGCCGAAGGGAAGACAGACAAAGGTCTTCCTCATGTACTAGTCAGGCAGCCTGACAAACACTATCAGCAAAGATTAAATACAATATTGAGTTATTTTCAACCTCATTGGTACAGGTTCAGATTACAGGTGAAACTAATAATCTTTGTGTTTTTCATAGTAGTTACAAGTGCTCTAACAATAGCTGTTCCATTGTTTTCATTCTTTTGTAACGATGGATTTTAAATTCATAACAACTACGAAATCAGACTGGAGCCAGAGTGCAGGAGAACTCTCACTTTATGTGAAATAAGAAGAATCCCCATGACACTCCACGGTGTGACGGACAACTTATTACCTATGGTAAAAAGAAATAACCTTCCATCCTTTGTCAGGATTCGTCTTGAATTACGGGAATTTTGGATTAAGTAAAGTCTTGGGAATGATACCCAGGATATTGAAATACATAAATGAGAATCCCAGTGGGAAACAGGTACAAGTGACTTCAAGGGGTAGGAGGCTAGGGAGCTAGGAGGAAAGCTTCCAGTATTCCCAGGAGGGGCAAAGGTGAACAACCGAAGGGGCCAGCTGCCAGGTGGGCACGCCTGCCAGGTGTAGAGGGGGTGGGGCCCTCAAAGCCACGGAGGCAGCAAGAAGGAAGAGGCCTGGGAAGATGGGATAAGTTTCTGCAAGGGTCGTGGAAGGAAGGAGGCAGCTGTGATGTCCCTGTTGTTTGGATCAGAAGTTATAGAGACAAAAAGTGGATTAAAGGAGGTTCGACGTGACCCAGGAAGGCAGAGAGGAAGAGCTGTCAGGATCCTGTCTGATTTTGCAGTGAGATGCATTCAGACATGAGCTAAGCTGGCTGAAACACAAAGCCAGAATGAAGATGTTACTTAACCATACAAATACTTTACTTGGGGTGCTGAACTGTGGAAATTTTGTCTCAAAGTTTATTGTTTCTGCTGCTGTTTATTTGCACATTTGTTTTCATCCAGTCAACAAATGTGCACTGTGCATAGACCTTCAAAGAGACAGCGATGACCCTGCCTACACCACTGTCTCTGCTGCAGTCACCCCACCCCCACCCCCTACATACACACACTGCAGACAACTGAATGTGGTAAAGGCAGCCAGGCTGGGTGAGCTGAGCCATGCAATGCCAAGTACAAGAACACGGGGCTGGCTATTAATAGCTCATGAGTGAAAATCCCTCAGTAAAGGTTAGTCCATATAAAATGCCAGCTGTGTGGACTTGACTGCAGTAGTCAGAGCTGGCGAAAGACTGAGATCTAGAGTGTATAAGCTGAACGACATCCCCTTAAAGTTCAGATGTTGGAAGTCCTAACCCCTAGCATCTCAGGATGTGACCTTATCCAGCAATAAGGTCACTGCAGATATAATTAGTTAAGATGAGATCATACTGGAGCAGGGTGGGCTAACTGATGTCCTTAAAATGGAGAAATTCAGATATGGAGACAGATGCACACTGGGAAAACACCATGAGAAGATGAAGACAGAGATTGGGGCTGTGTCTCTACATGCCAAAGAACACTAAAGGTTGCCACAAACCACCAGCAGCTAGGGAGAGACTTGGGACAGATTCAGCCCTCAGAAGGAACAGACCCTGTGACACCTTCATCTTGAACTTCATCCTCCAGAGCTGCAAGACAATACATTTCTGTTGCTTAAGCCGCCCAGGTTGTGGTAGTTTGTTATGGCAGCCCTGGCGAAAAGATACAGGCAGCTTCTGAGAAAGGCAGAAAGAATTACTTGCATGTTAGACTTGGGGTAGCAGCAAGAAAACATGAGACACGTGAGTTTGAGCTGTTGTGAGCAGGGAATGCCATCTGTATGCAGAGCCCGGAACACAGAGATCAGTATAAGGCAACTTCTCCACGCTGAGAAAGAAAAGATGCTACCTGAGGAAGTTGAGGGCCCTTTAATCATCAGGCCCAGAGGGGCACTGCAATGTGACAGCATGTGTCCATAGTCTTGTCTCACTCCCTACATGAGCTAAATAATTACCTCTTGAAGCCATTGGTTATGTGGGCTCCAGAATGCTGCCAAGCAGCCATAAAATGCCATTCGCTAGACACCATAACTCACACCCTACAGTTCAAGAATGTATAGCCAATCACTAACCTATGTTATTTCCGTAAACCAATGAGCATTCCTGTCAAACAACTTTGTATCAGCCTACTCCTGGTCCCCATTTTGCCTTACAAAACCTCTTTGTAACAAAGGCTGGAGGGAGCATTACCCAAGGCAGCCTGGAAGTATGTCCCAGGCAGCTGTCCTCAATCTCGGCCCAAATACATTCTCTATATTAATTCTGCCTCAGTTTCTTTCTTTAGGTTGGCAACCTCCTGTCATTATGGCTATGCATCAGAATGCTACAACAAAAACATCAAAAAACAGTGTCTGGATGCAGGGTAACTGGAGTCAAATGTACTGTCTAAGGGGGTCTGAGGGACAGTTGGGGGTTCTCAATCCTTTCTCCTTGACATGAGCCCAGCCCAGCTTTCGGACTGTGAGAACGTGTTCCTCCCCAGTCCCGCCTTTTTCCAGCATCCAGGGCTCATTCTGGTTTCCCAGGTTCCACTGCTTTTGCTCCTTTTTATTTCTTTTCATTTTAGTCTCTTCCTTGTTCAGTTACTAGTGGAGAAATCTGGAGGCCAAAGAAGAAGTTTTTTCTCCCAGATTTTCTTCCTTCCTTCCATTCCTCCCCTACGTGGTAGAAGAGTCTGATTACGACTACAGAGGTTATTTCCACCCTTAGCTGTGAGTATAAAATCCCAGCAACTGTTTTCCCCTGCTCTCTTCAGTTCCCTGACTCCTTCCCTCCGGTGCCCCTGAGCTATTTCCAGCTGGAGCTTGGGGTGGGGGAGGTGGTAATTTGTTTAAAGTGCTTTGCATAGAGTCCATAATTACCAGGCTAGCTGCCTTAGCAACATTTAGTAACCTTCAACTTCTATAAACTGCCTTGCTCTGAAACAGCTTGTATTATTACATTACTGTTTTTATTACATTACTTTTTTGAAAAGCATTATTTTTAAAAATTGGCTGGGCACAGTGGCTCATGCCTGTAATCCCACCAGTTTGGGAGGCCAGGGAGGGAAGAGTCCTTGAACACAGGAGTTTGAGACCAGCCTAGGCAACACACCGAGACCTTGTCTCTCCAAAAAAAGTAAGATAAAATAGCTGGGCGCGGTGGTTTGTGCCTGTAGTCCCAGCTACTTGGAAAACTTAGGCAGGAGAACACCAGAACCCAGGAGTTTGAGAGCTGTGATTGTGCCACTGCACTTCAGCCTGGGAGAGAGAATGAGACCCAGACTCAAAAAGAAAAAAAAAAATTTAAACAAGGTTTTTGAACAGATGCAAACAGATTTATTTTACGGTGCTGCAACATCAAGAAGACACTGACTTGACCTGTTTGCAGATGGACAGCTTTGACCCTGCCTCAACAAGGGAAACAGAAAGGGCTCTTCAAATCCATGACTCCTCTCACCTCAGCCAGCCAGGGTAATGGGCCCTTTCTGGAATCAGTGGTTCTCAAACTTGTTCATCCAGTAGTTATTAGCACTTGTTGTAAATGTCAAGACTAATGGAAACAAATCTCTATACATATATTTTCCACGTGCAAGAGGCAAATTTGAAAACCTTTATTCTAATTCAAAGTCCCAAGTTCTCAATTCTGAAAAGTCTCACAAGTACCATTTATTGACCCACTGTGACCTGCTTGTGTGGCTTTTCATGGGAGCAGGTAACTTCACCTTGTGCTTCGAGTGTTATTATTTCCAAAGTGTGTGTCTACATGGCTAAGAGGCCATATTTAAATCACTTCAAAAATGTGTATGTGTCAGGTCCTGTGCCCATTAACACAGCTGTGAAGGGGGCAGTTTCCTGACTAAAGCTGGGACACAAACAGATAATATCGCTCACCTGTAATCTGTCTCTGGGAACATTTGTTCAGAAAATACTGGGATGGGAGATGTCAACATTGCCTGGCCTTGAAGAGATACCATAAACCCATGTATAATATAAGTAAAATAAATGTTGAATTTTAACACAAGGACAAAAATTCTAGGCCGGGCTCGGTGGCTCAGCCTGTAATCCCAGCACTTTGAGAGGCTGAGGCGAGTGGATTGTCTGAGCCCGCTGGTTCGAGACCAGCCTGGGCAACTTGGCAAGACCTTGTCTCTACAATAAATCAAAAATTAGCCGGGCGTGGTAGCGCACACCTGTAGTTCCGGCTACTTGGAAGAATGAGGCGGAAGGATCGCCGGAGCCCAGCAGGTCGAGGCTATGGTGGCCGGGAGTGTGCCACTGTGCTCCAGCCTCGGCGACAGAGTGAGACTCCCAACTCAAAAAAAAAAAAAAATTCTACCTCACTGGTACCAAGACTTGGTAGAACAGGCTTCATGATAATGTATTGCTTCTTTCTGAAGAACATGTCTTATTCATGTCTGAATACCCAGGATCCAGTCTAGTGTTTAACACATAGTAGGTGCCCAATAAATGATGACTAAATAATGCTTAAATCCAAAATCCCCAAAAGAAGTGACTGGGTTCTATTGATAGCAAAAATGTCTCCAATTCTCCCCTTCCACTCCTTTTCATGTGATTCTGCAGCTCCTTCTGTCAAGAGTTGGGGTCTACTTCCCTATCCCTGGGGTCTGGGCTAGCCTGTGATTCCTCTGGTCAGTGCAGTTTGGTTTGTGCAGTGGCAGTGACGGTGTGCCAGTCATCGGATTCTTGGCCTCGAGAAGCTGTGCATGCTTCTACCCTCTCACTTGGAGTGTGGCCATTGCCATCTAAAAACATCTCAGCAATGCTAGTGGAGGATGAGAGACTATGTGGAAGAGAGCTCAGCTGTCCCAGCAGAGGCCCTCCAGGCCAGCGGGCAGTCAGCGGACAGCCCCCAGGGAGCCCGCCAAGGTTGTGGAGCCACCTCCTGACCCTCAGCTGACCACAGAGGCATGAGCTCAGCCAAGTCCCAAAGATCTACCCAGCCAGCCCTGTGGTCTGGTGAACAAAAATAAAGGCTTGTGTTTTGAGCCACTGAGCGTTGGGGTGGCTCTTTACATGGCAATAAACTGTGAGACTACATTGAAACTGTCTGTCCTAGAACTCTTGTTGGTTTAAATTATGTCAAATTGTACCAATTCACCCTTTCCAGAGCTGGTTTATAACCTATGAATAATGGAAAAGTTTGAAAAGAAGCCTGGCAAACAGAACCAGTCTAGAAATTACTTTGATTGCTCCCTGGAAGGGCACAGGAACCTGCAAAAGTTTTGTCCCCCTGCGTTGTGCTGACTGCCCAGGCTGCTTTGGAACACAGAAGAGACCTTTCAGGTTACTGTTGAAAATAAATGTGTAAAGAAAGCTAAAATCCACAGCAATGCTTATGACATCTTTGTGAATTAGGAGGTCAGGCGACACTAATTTCCATGCATGTGAAATTAATTTGGACTCAAAAAGAACCAAATGCAAGGTCAGCAAGCTTTTCTCTTTTATAGATTTATTAAGAGGGAGAAACAGGATGCTTTAACTTAAGGTGTGGTGGCAGCAAACCCCATGCTCTGCAGTTTTAGAAAATGGTGTCTCCTAAGTGAGTCCACAACAGAAGTCATGGCTATTGTCAAGCCAAAAAAGGGATACATACTAATAGTTGCCCAACACAGGCCAAGAATGCTCCCAAGGCTCCTACAAATTTGGGTGTCTAACGCCAGGCTATGGGTGTGTATAGAATGGACAATAACTTTTGGGCCCCAGTGGATCTTCTAGACCTCAACTCTGTCAATCCAACACAGTTCTAAGTGTCTACACATTTGGCTCACTGCACAAGGTTTGCGCGGCAGGGGAATCAGCCCTAGCCTTGTCTGGGAAAACCTATAATCACGTGCCCATGTCTTGAGGATGGAAGGATGTCTAGCTTGCCAGTGGGTCCCAAAAGGAAAATTAATAAGAAAAAACATAGATGGAACACAAGGAAAGAGAGTTCCTTAACTGTATCAAATGTAGTAAAAAAAAAAAGGACCTAATTAAAGGTTCCTTCCTTTATCAGGGCAAACACCATTAATAAGGGATGACACCACAAAAGAGCTTTTAGAGCTCTTTGACCTGAGCCTATTTCCATCATCTGACTGTGACCAGCTAACAGAGGCACAGAGAGGACACTGGGAGAGTGAAAGTAAGGAAGTACATTGGCAACTGATTTTTTTTTTTTTTTTTTGAGTTGGAGTCTCACTCTGTCGCCCAGACTGGAGTGCTGTGGCCGTTCCGGCCACCACAGCCTCAACCTGCTGGGCTCCGGTGATCCTTCCGCCTCAGCCTTCCAAGTAGCTGGAACTACAGGCGCGCGCTACCATGCCTGGCTAATTTTTTGATTTATTGTAGAGATGAGGTCTCGCCAAATTGCCCAGGCGGGTCTCGAACCCGCGGGCTCAGGCAATCCACTCACCTTAGCCTCCCAAGGTGTGGGATTACAGGCTGAGCCACCGAGCCTGGCTGGCAACTGATTTTTTAAAGCTGGGGATGGTCACATTTGAAACCCCTTCTAAGTGAAGAAGATCCTCCAGGGATTGGTAAATTATTAGAAAATACCAAAAAGTAGGAAGTGTTGAAATTCATCTACACTGGGGAAAAAAATCTCAGAGATCACCCTAGGATCATTTTAGATGGCTATAGAAAACTATTAACTTTTGACTTCATTTTACATCAAAGCCAAGAAAAAAATAGCAAAGACTGAGCTGAAATATAGTTTATCTTTCCAGAGAGAATTAAGAAGTGACCCAGTCCATGAGGCCTGTCCCATCTCCAAAAAGAAAGAATCTCTCCTGCTTAACACTCTCCCGTGCATGCCCTTATATAAATGGCACTGAAAAATTAGAAGAACTTGACAGGAGAAAAGAAAATTCATGAAGGTGATGGGGAACTAGCAGCTAAATGAATGTTTAAGGCAACTCAACTAGTTTTGTCTGAGTAAAGAAAATGGAAAGAAATTAAGTTTTACACCCAGATTTCTCTGGCTCACATTTCTACTCTGGATGGTGAATCTGTAATCCATGGCTTCTTGTACTTACTGCAGACCCTGCCCAGGAGCTGTTTGTACAGGGAACACATGTTCATTTCAATATCAGCCCAAGCAAATATAATTAGGAAGACTGCTTCAGATCACACAATGGATTCTCAAGTCAAATATATTTGGAGTATTTGCCTTTTTGTTTTATCTACGTCAACGTTCCCCTGTCACAAGTACAGTTACCCAAGAGCTGACTGTTTTTTTTTTGTTTGTTTTTTTTTTGAGTTGGAGTCTCACTCAGTCGCCCAGACTGGAGTGCAGTGGCCACTCCCGGCCACCACAGCGTTGACCTGCTGGCCTCCAGCGATCCTTCCGCCTCAGCCTTCCAAGTAGCTGGAACTACAGACACACGCTAACACGCCCGGCTAATTTTTGATTTATTGTAGAGATGAGGTCTCGCCAAGTTGCCCAGGCGGGTCTCGAACCCGCGGGCTTAGGCAATCCACTCACCTCAGCCTCCCCAAGCGAGGGATTATAGGCTGAGCCACCGAGCCCGGCTTTTTTTTTATTTTTATTTTTTGAGTTGGAGTCTCACTCTGTCGCCCAGACTGAAGTGCAGGGGCACGCCCCCGGTCACCGCAGCCTTTACATGCTGGGCTCAGGTGATCCTTCTGCCTCAGCCT
Source organism: Tarsius wallacei (assembly GCA_963574415.1). Lineage (NCBI taxonomy): Eukaryota > Metazoa > Chordata > Mammalia > Primates > Tarsiidae > Tarsius > Tarsius wallacei. The sequence continues at coordinate 3,674 of CAUYQG010119675.1, read as the reverse complement.
TCCAAGTAGCTGGAACTACAGGTGCGCACTACCACACCCGGCTAATTTTTTTTTTTTTATTCATTGTAGAGATGAGGTCTCGCCAAGTTTCCCAGGTGGGTTTCGAACCTGCGGGCTCAGGCAATTCACTCATCTCTGCCTCCCAAAGCACGGGATTATAGGCTGAGCCACCGAGCCCGACCTAAGAGCTGACTGTTAATGTAGAAATGTAAGTAGCTGTTTTCAGCATTACTAGGAGGTAAAAATGGGTTTCGGTGTCTAATGTAGGTGCCACATAAAGTGGAAAGCGACACTGGGAGGAAAACATTCAATGATGTACAAAAAGGGGGGTAAGAATAGGTGGAGGATAGAGAGAGAGCGCAAGGTGCCATCATGGAGTTTGTGGTCAGAATTATGGGAAACAGATGAGCAAGGTCTGGGTACAGAAAGGATTATAGGACATTGATATAAATAAAGGAAGGAGGCAGGAAGGCAAGTGAAAATGAGTGATGCAGCTGGTGGCAGAAAGCTAGAGAGCGACTGGAGAGTTAGGCAAACAACTGAAATGACACCAACGAACTAGAAAAGGGTAAATCATTAAAATGTGAGTTTTAAGAATATATCTGGGCACAGAACCATTTTGGTTTAAGTTCAAAATTTCATGATTATATTTTAAAATTGAAAAACTAAGATGACATTGATTTCTATTTCAGTGACCACATTTTCTTCCTGACAATTTTAACACAGTACTTGGTTTTTCTCTTCCATAATTATTGGCACCTGGTAATTGAGTATTAGTTGCAAAGTCTTATTCAACCACGGCTAACTAGGCAATGTTAATTTTATTTAGGAGTCCCAGTAAAAAACAAACAGACACACGTGTCTCTCCATGTTGCCCAGGCTGGTTTTAAACTCTAGGCCTCAAGCAATCCTCCTGCCTCAACCTTCCAAAATGCTGAGATTATAGGTGTGAACCATTGTACCGGGCCTAGAAAAGCTGCTTATTTAAAAAAATATATGGTATATTCCCATATACTGCACATATACCATTGTTGAAAATGGCCCAGATCAAATCTAGTTTCAGAAAGTTTCTTTAAATACAGGTACAGGCCGGGCACAGTGGCTCACACCTGTAATCCCAGCACTTTGGGAGGCAGAGGCTAGAGGACTGCCTGAGCCCAGGGGTTCGAGACCAGCCTGGGCAACTTGGCAAGACCTTGTCTCTACAATAAGTTGAAAATTAGCTGGGTGTGGTGTGCACAGCTGTGACTGCAGCTACTTGGAAGGCTGAGGCGGAAGGACTGCCTGAGTCTAGCAGGTCGAGGTTGCAGTGGCCGTGAGCATGCCACTGCCCTCCAGGCGGGGCAACAGAGTGACTCCGACTCAAAAAAAAAAAAATTAATTATTTTTAAAAATAAATAAATAAACGAAGGCACACGTGCAAATACTCAGTGCATTGTCTGCTTTCAGGGTATATATCAGGAACGAAAGGCATCTCCTCTTCATCCCATGCCCTGATGCTCTGAGCACACATTAAATAACCAGTATTGATGCTCTGGCTGAATACTGGCCCATCGGCAGACGTGCTCTCTTCCACAGAATTCTTAGCACAAAATTCTATGTCACACTTAAAAGGAAAACCACAAAGGCCGTACCCTGTTTACTTTTAGATTAGCAGTTAATTGAGTAAATATTAGCTGCCATGCGAATATACACTAGTTGGGGTTAATCTTCTGGCTCCTTTGGTCACCACTGACATTCACGTTTCTCATACAACCAACAACAACTTTAAGGTACACATGGGTTTATAAAGTGTCATTCACAGTGATTCATGCAACTGTTGTCAACAGACATGCCACTCAATTTTTATGCTAGGTAAGTGAAGCTGTTTTAAAGCAAAGAAGTTCTGAAATCATGCCCATTAGGTTTTATCACCACCTAGAAGGCAGCAGAAGCAGAACACCAGCCCTGAACGAATGTGCTTTTCCAAGATCTTGGTTAAATTATAGGCCAGTCACTGTATGTACGATACACTCACTGGGACTTCTTGTTGTTTCATGGAAAGAATGTTATGACAACAGTATTTAGCCTTGTCTAAATAAAACAGAATAATGAGGCCCTAGAACAAGTTTATTTAATAAATAAGATAATTAGTCACTTGTTCTTGCTGCTAATAAGTATTAATTCTAAATAACAATCATTCCACTTAAATTTTTTTTTCTTTGTTTTTTAATAGAGATGAGGTCTCATTATGTTGCCCAGGGTGGTCTCAAACTCTTGGGCTCAAACAATCCCCTCACCTGGGCCTCCCCAAAGTGCTAGGATTATACGCATGAGCCTCTGTACCAGGCCAATAGTTTCACTTTTATTCTTCAGATTAAATGAGTCAGTACATTGATGCACATATATCTTTAACAAAAACACCTACTATTGCACTGACCTTACCAAATGCTATTCCTAGATATAATCAGTCATTAACATAATCACTCCTTCTCTGAGTTTGGTTATCAGAGACACAAAACTACAGACCCCAGAGAAAACACATTTTATTTTTTTGAGCTAGGTGTATAATCTCCATTCTTTCCATTCCCTGAAATTTTCCTAGGAAGTATTTGATAATTAGTGAAGAAGTCACTTATCCCAATAAATATATTCACATCAATGAAAAGGAATAAGAAATTTTCAAAGCTAGATTTGTAAGTGGCGGTCATCGGCCTTACCTATCAGCGTGTGAAAGATGGCGGCGATGGCTCCAGCCACCACCATACACAGGACGGCTTTGGTCCTGTCTCGCTTGCTGTTCACAAACACCAGGCCCACGTTTTTGAAGTCACTCATGGGACCCGTGAAGAACTTCATTAGGGAGTACGCCAGCCCGTAGCTGGCCAGCATTTCAACTGCATCCTCCTTGACAGCAGCAATGCCCCGGTTCAAGGCCTGGGAAGAGGGAAAGACAACCCACCAACAGCGTTAAGGTGTCATCTCATCTCTGGGGAATCACACTTCTCAAATGAAACTTGAAGATCATGTTCCTAGAAACACTTAGCAGCTTCTAGGGCAATTTGATAAAGGTGATTGATTTTCATTTGCATCTATATTAGTTTCAGTTTGAGTGTCTTTTTGTGAAGGAGCTACCTGTCAGTCAAAGGTTAAAGTAACAGCCAGGCACAGTGGCTCATGCCTGTAATCCCAGCACTTTGGGAGGCAGAGGCAAGAGAATTGTCTGAGCCCAGGGGTTTAAGACCAGCCTGGGCAGCTTGGTGAGACCTTGTCTCTACAATAAATCAAAAAATTAGCCGGACGTGGTGGCGCATGCCTGTGGTTCCAGCTATTTGGAAGGCTGAGGTGGAAGGATCTCCTGAGCCCAACAGGTCAAGGCTGCAGTGGCTGTGAGCATGCTACTGCACTCCAGCCTGGGCAACAGAGTGAGACTACAACTCAGGAAAAAAAAAAAGGTTAAAGTAACAACAACAAACAGAAGTATGTTCTGTAATTATGAGAAAATAATTCTAAGATGGTTTGGTTAAAAGTTGATTTTTTAAAAAACCTAACATGCTGAATTTTATATGTAGGCTGAATCTACATAACAGCAACAAGCATTCTGGGAATGAGCCAACCAGTTTATATGGGTGGGGAGTGGTTTCTTTTTCTTTAAAGATTATTCCCCCTACAAATAATTTTTTGTAGAGACAGGG